>MU280969.1:0-41026 GCA_022385605.1 Xylariaceae sp. FL0594
ATGACCTCATGGACTCCTTGACGCCATAGTAGATTATTATACAATCCGAAGCTATTCACACTTCCAAGCCCTTGCACACAAGCCCTTGTTACATCCAGCCACCGCCGGGAGCTGCTGTTCTGCCTTTGGGACAACTGGGAACTCAGGAGCGCGAAGTCTACGGCCTCCGTAACTTGCTAGTACCGGATGCTGGCACGAGGATTCGTATAGAAACCGAGCTAGGGCCTTGCATGGCACTGTTTCAGTCACTTGCATAATCCAGCTCATATTGGTGGAGAACGAACCACTCCAAGCTGAGGGTGGTGAGTCATGCAGATAAGTAACACGTTAACAGCGAATCGGCTCCTCCCACGAGACTGAGCGACAGGTAAGCTTTGCTGCTACGGAATGGCAGCCATCCGTATACTTGGTGCGTGAGGCACGAAACGCCCGTCATCGCAAGATCCAACCGGCTGGAGTGGTTGACATCCCCTGGATCAGGGCGGCCAGGGTCAGCCTGGAGGTGTCCACAGACTTTGTTGCAATTCGATACTCCAGTTCTATCTACCTATCAACAGTCTTGCCGCCGGTGTACTCGCTTCCCACCCGTTTGACTCTTCACCCTCTTCTCATTATGTATATATATATATATTTTTGGATGCATATAGTTACAGTAACATCTATTGCCACCTGGATCAGCTACGTCCCAGCATGGACTCAACGTTTCGACATACCCAGATCGATCTCGTCAGCAACTCCGGCTCCTCAACTAAAAAGTTTGAACATGCCGGTATTTCGTCACCAAAGAAACTAGTAAAAAGGTCTCTCTTTAAAGAGGGAGAGGATGACACTAGACCGCATGAAAAGCGACTAAAAATTGAAAAACCAACGCCCGCTCTTAGGAGACAATGGGGACCGCCTCAGGAGCGGTACACAATGGAATACCAGGTCAGACTAGCTGGACTTGTCACTTTGGCTGTGCAAAAGACTCGACCATTTACTTGTGTCATCATTAAAGAATTCCCGATCAAGAAAGCAGAGGAGACGCTGTATTGGTGCCGTCGGCTCCGACACAACAATATTATTACAGCCCTTGAGACCTTCTCCACAGATAACATCCTTTACATTGCGTTCGAGGAGATGGATGCTACGCTGGGCGCCCTGGTGGCTTGCCCTGCATATCCCAACGAGAATCAGCTTGGTGCGATCTTAGGACAAGTGAGCGTCATCCGTCGTGATTCTGCAATTATTCTAAGTCTATATTAACACAAATAAGTTACTCGATGCGCTGGTCTACATTAAAAACGAGCTTGTGCATTCTAGGCTAGACTGCGATCAAGTTGTGCTCAATAAGAGTGGCAGCGTTAAGATAAGTTCGTTATTCATCGTCCTTGTTTTATGTTGAAAGTTTCTAACAATTTACGAGTGGCCCACGAATATCGAGAACGCGCATTGGGTGGAAGCGAAGATGCAGATACACTAAAAGACTTGAGATGTATTATTCTACGACTGATGTATAAAAGCACTTCGGAACCGGCTGTTACTGTCCAGGGACGTTGGCCAAAAGAGTCGAAGGGATATAAATTTTATGTGGCCTTAGGGTCCGTTAAATCGGTTTTAGATCTACGCCAGGTATGTCTAGATGATTAGGCTTTAATGGCCTTTTGGCTTGCTAAAGAGGATTAACTGTTAACGTTAAGTAGCATGGTCTTGTGCAAGGAGAACGTAAAAAAGGATTACTGCAGGGGCTTGTGCGCCTGACGATGGTTTCTATCAAACCAGAGTATAGCGTGGGCCTCGTTTGAAGCTATCGCAAGAGGGTTAGGGGTGTAGGGGTATCTACCAGCACTTACCAAGAGATGAAAATCATTGACCAATGCTTGAGGGTTTAAGCTTTACGTGTAAACGTTGATCGACACTCAAACGCATAACACAATACTTTATCATAATAAATTACTAATTGCAACTCCTTGTCCCTCTGCTGGGATTGATTGCTTCTGTCCAAGAGAGCCCTCCTTTGTGGACAAGTGAAGTGTCCCTTTTGTGATAGTGATGCGCGACCGTCTAGTCTGCGTATTGACGAATTCCTGGTCGAGATACGGGCTGATCTCGAGAAGTACAACCATCTCGAGACCAAGTCCATCGTAGTATTTGCCGGTGGCTCGTGGAAGGCGAACCTATTGGCCGACAACAGCGGTTCCCTGGGCCCCGGGCCGCCCGTCCCGACGAGAGAAGTTTTGGAGCTCGACGACGACTACAACACCGTGACATGTTATGGCCATGGCTATATTATGGTGACGCGGACCCGCCTCAATTTCTCTATACAGCGGACTGCGGGCTGGTTTTAATTGATCCGCTATATCCAGGTTCGACTGTACCTTTGTGTAACCAGAACACGTATGTATGTACGAGCAACATATGTACAAACCGCGCCCGCCTAACAGAACTTTTGCTACAGCCATGGCCCATCGCGCAATAGCCGCACAGAGCCCGACAAGAACCCCCTTGTATCCTTCTGCCCCTAGGGCTTCTTGCTACCTACCACCCGGCCCCAGCCCCCAAACGCCTTGTAAAGATACAGGTCCAAGATATATGCAAGCGAACGCGCGTTTAGGCCTTCTTAGGCCTTATTAGCCCTGCCGCGTTTGGGAAGATGGCTGTCGCGGCCGCCGACACTCTTCCAGTACTGATCCAGCAATTCGGGCGCGATGCTCTTAAGCTTCGTCTCTGTCTCCATCGACTTTTCGCCGCGTGTACTGGGATGCCCAACCCATTGGACCTCAAACCTGAACCCTCCGCGGCTGTGTTTCTCGTGTCGTAGAACCTTGAATACGTGATACACCTCTGGCGGAGGGCTCTTTGGTTTGTGGAAGAGCGCGTTGATCCGGCCGCCATGCTGTCTCCTGAAACGGAAGTAATGATACAGATTCAAACGCAGGTCTTGGTTTCGACGATTGTTAGTACGCAGGTCATTGAATCGCAGCAAACAGTAGGTGATTGCGTCGTCCAACTGATCTCGCGTGAGAGGTCAGGATCCACACTAGATACGATCCATAATCCCACCCAGAGCTCGAAACCTTGTTGCATTGTCAGCTGGAGATTACTCTCCGCCAACGCGGAGAATAAAGATGGCCAAAAGGCATCAGGGTCCAGGGTGTTGGAGAGAACTCGTTCCGCAATTTGGTCACGAGTGTTGATAAAACGATCAAGCAGATCACCACCCACGCTACCGAACATAGTATTTGTTGCTGGGTCGCACATGGCAAGATCATACCAAAAGTATGTCTCTGGCCTGGAAAGAGGAGAGAAGTGAAGATACAATCAGTTGTAGTTTTTGGAAGCAAAGTAGGGCAACAGGTAGATGGGTTGTGAAAAGAGACGAGATACCCCAGCGCGAAACAACGCTTGAAGCCTGCCAGACGTGGGCGCCTACGTAACCATTTACGAAACCGAGTTTGAGGCAGGTCCCATATGTCTTGCCATAATGATAGAACCAATGCCCCTCATTCTTGGACAAACCTGACAGGGGCAATGCACACACGTGTGGTGTTGGTACGGCTGCAGCAAAGGCAAATTAAGGGAATGGCGGGCCACCAGGACACTCCCACCAAACGACGCGTAACTCCCAAAACACAAACGAAAGGAATAGGGCCTTCGCATTGTCCAGCCCACTGCGGCTCGCCGCTGGTTCTGCTATGCTCCCTAGGTTTCTGCACAAGCGGTCAGCATGGCACCCCAATAAGTAATAGATTATAGCTGCTTCTCGACAAGCATGATTACAATGGCTCTTTTTGCAATACATGGAGCGGAATCAAAGACCCGTCTTGGCCGTTATCGGGGGATATCGATAAAACAGAAAGGAGATAGGAATGCTCTCGGAACAAGCTTACGTTCTGCATGGAATCAAATGCACTCTTGTTCTGAGCATATTGACGCAAGACATTTCAGTCACGATAACTTAGCTGCGATGGAGCTCTCTGCTACAGCAACTTATGAGAGAGTACTCGACTTCATATTAGCCTTGTTTTGCAAACTTGACAAAAAGCTTGACACTATCAGACATCGAGGGTAACGAGGCTGCCGACAAGCTGGCGAAGGATGGAGCTATGGCGGCACCACGAGCTGAAAACCCACCTACGGTTGCATGGGCGAAACGATCCATCAAGGAGCAGAAGAAGAAGGAATTCTTAGATAGCATGTATTTCTCATTCTCCCTTCTAAGCTCTACACCTTGCCTCTCTTTCTGAATATATGTGGGAACAGGGGAAGGATGAAGGGGAAGTAACCCGACCCAATCAGACCAGAAACTACTGTGGGCAAACCAGGGAGAGTAGGCTGTTGTAATCCTGACTCAGGATCTAATATGATACTGCAGGGAAAATCCTTTTGCTTCCACGGCCGTGGATGAAGTCGGGGCGAGCTGCCCCTTCGGGTTATCGAATATAGCCAGTCTAATGAGAAGACCAACACAATTCAACCTGACACAGTGTATGGCCAAAGTTAGGGGAGCGGGAAACATCCGGACAGCCACGATGGATCCGAAGCTAGCAGCGTGGGGTCCCATTTGCTAGTTTCATGTGCATCCCTCAATGAGTGACCGGCAACCGACCTTACTCAGTGGCTCTGGCGGCAGGTTACAGGTCACTCGAGCGATTTGTGTCTATATGTGGACACCACGACATGCACTCGAGTCAAACTCAAGCATTTTTATACGTACCCACGTAAGGCTGTGGGAATCCGGTATGGTCCTCAGTGATCCGTTACTCTGCGTATAAGATGTAGGTAGTTAATGGAAGCGAGGGTCCCTCTGTGATAAGTCTAGTAACTGCATGGAGTGATCCATTTCTGGATATGCTGCCGTCTTCTCGACGTGTCAACGGTCCCCTGCTTATCGTACCAATATCTAACCCCTCAGTGCAACGAGATCTGCCTTATTATTATCGTAGAGAATACTGCACATCTCCGAGCGTTTCTTTTACTCACATGTACTGGCAGATCACCTAGGATACTTGAACAAATTATGACAGCTGAGGCCTATACCCCCTGGATCATCCGGGGCCTCCTATAGTCCGGCCTGCACAATTATTAGCCAGCAAGGGTCAGTGCGGATTTGGGGACGACTTCCTTACCTGATTCAATCCAGCGTAGTAAAACCATGAAATAGAAGGGCACGGAATCCTTCGATATCGAAAACAGAGACGTTGGTCCCAGCACGAGAATTCGGGCGGCTGGTGTCACACGGTGTGGGTCGCCAAGACTCTCAACCACACTTCGTGGCCAACCAACACCGCCAACTGCAGTTGTGATAACCTCATTCCGAAGGATTGGCTCGCGGCGACCCCGAGGGCATGCACGCGCGCCAACACAAAAACACAGACCTCCGAAGACTCCGAAGATAAATTAGGAAACAGGGCCACACCCCAAGGGTGTGGCTAGGGAAACAAAGGTCTACACAAGGACACAGGATTCCATGTAATTACACTTAGTTCATAATAACTTCATGGACCCTTTGACGCCATAGTAGATTATTATACAATCTGAAGCTACTCACACTTCCAAGCCCTTGCACACAAGCCCTTGTTACATCTGGACAACGTTGAAACAGTGTTGTGTTATTTGGTCAACAATAGACAGTCAAGGTAGGCAGGGGGCATGGTCGATCCATCATGCATAAACTCGATAGTGTGAGACCCATACAAAGGTGTTCGGCGACCTAGACCTCCATCATCCATCCATTCCATGTAAATAGATACCTATCCCTGCTTATACGCGTTTCTTTAGGCAACGCTTGCACCTGAGCCAACAAACAGCACATCCCGCCTGAATCCATGTAACACCTATCGAGTTCCTGTACCCGAGCCATGCCCCCCAGCACCTATGAATGCCAAAACTCAGACGTCGAAAAGAAATGAACAGAGAACAAAGACTTAGTAACTAGTTGAGTTCACCTTTTTCAATTTATTAATTTTCCCTCTACGTATACCCATATTACGCACATCATCAACCCCGGATTAGATCTAATGTGCTGCTAAAACTTCTCTCCTCACTTGTCGCTCGACTTTCCTCCCAACTTCCTGTCTGGATTCTCGCCCGACTTTGAACTTAGATCTTTGCTTCATGTCGCACTGGGAAAAACAAATTGTTCAGGCTGCCAAAGACCTCAGCAGCAGCCGCTCGCTAAACAAATACCAAAAAAAACGATTGGAAGCGACCATTAAGATGCTGAAGGAGCCAGCCGCAGAGGATAAGATAGGCTATCACAAGTTTTGGTGTCGCGTGCTTGAGCAATGTGGCGCTCCTGGTATGTTAGTAGCTGTTGCAGCTGGTCGGGTGAGGGATATTGCAGTAAAGCATCGTCAAGACGATATGGTCGTCGCTCTGGAACCATACAAAAACAATGCATGTCTTGTGTCGCTTGCCAAGCATTATGGAATTCCTGAAATCTATCGAAGGTGAGCGAAGAACCCCGCACTGCGGAGTGTGCTGACCCATACAATCCTACAGCTATCATCCACTCACAGCCACAGCCACAGCCACAGCCACAACTTGGCACTCGAGATGTAGGTGTTCAGACCGAAATGGAAGATACGGCAGTTATCCGAGTCGAGGATCTTCAAGCATTTTTGAGCCGGTATACCGATGGCGAAGCCCCGGAGTTCAAGCTGTCCAACACGCTCGAGCTTACAATACCTTACGCACAGAGGCCATTCATCCGACTCGAGCACAAAATGGTTCACGACCTCATCGGGTTTACTGTTTCAAGATTGAGGATGTATGAAGAGTACAGTAGGACAGCCAATCAACATACATGACTGCCCCTCAGATATTTGTTCGAAGCGGTAACCTTGACGCCCCTGGCCTGTTCGTATATCATTGACGTTTTCGTGATCAACGATTTGCACCGTTCCCCTAGCACTTCCTTCATCAACGACGACAGCGCAAATATCGGGCCATCTTTGAACGACGAAGCTGCCTGTTCTACCGGTAAATTCGTCGTCTGCGAGTTTCATGTCGGGCTTTCCAGCTACCTGGATAGGAATTAGACTCTCCCCTCACTCTGAAGACTGATAATTACCAACCAATTCTTCCGCCTTGTCTCTCAGTTTCTTTTTAGCCTCGAGGCTCCTTTCCATTTTTTGAATGCTTGGGATATTGAACGTGCTTTAGTGTGGTAGTGGAGAGGAAAGGTGGTGCGAAAGAGTGATGGTTTTTATGACGGGGAAGATTTGTATCTCGGGAGAGAATGTAATCAAATGCTACTAGGTATTGCTAGACAGAATCATTTCTAGGTTTCTGCCAATTCATTGACGGGAGTGCTCAGCAAGGTGTACCAAGTGACCTACAAGATTGTATGTTCTAGAAGTTAGGCACGAATGCTTTTCAGCCTAAATGTCCTCCAGACCACGTCCAAATATGGTTGAACCATACTATATTAGGTTAGACCAGCCATGTTAAGCTGTTTACCTTAACGTCATCCTTAAACCGCAATACATATAGCGGGGGTACCTATGGTACCCCGCATTAACTTTGAAGAGCAAAGTATAATTTAACAGAGATCACGGATCCTTGCTGATCTAGATCATACTAATTATCTTTGGAGCTCGCTCTATAATAGCTTCTGTCTTTGGCGCTTACAGAGATAATGAATGTACGCAATTCTAAGATCTCCGTATCCTACGTCCAGCCGAGAAGGAAGCGCCACGAGCTGTACCTTGCGGGGAAAAATCCAGTACCCCACAGCTTGACGGCGTCGATGGTACCCTTTGTGTCTTCTAGGTTTGGATAATTGTAGTATATTCACTATTATCGGAACTAGTGTACTGAAGAGGGAGGGGGGATATGGGGCCTGGAGGAGGTTGTTATTACTTGAAACCAGATGAATGAGCAAATCAATCCCGTCCCCTAATTATATAACAACGGCGCAGCAGCGTCATTTTTTCTTGCGAAGTGAACTAGGTACTACATGAGTAAATCCGTAAAAGGGATCAATTCAGGGCCGGTGAGAGTAAATTGCATGTTTAGAATTTCTTCCTAGAAGGACGCGTTTGTTTGTAATTTGCAGAGCATAATTACTTGGTTTATCCGCAAGAACATATATAACTATCCTATAGAATCTAAGAGAGTCCTTCTTCTCTTTATAACCGTTCTTTTCCTTTTTAATTGAAGAAATATCTATAACAACGTGACAACCTACCTCGTTTTAAAAAGTATATAACTTTATCAAAGGTATTTTTCAATTTTAACCTATATAAAGTGTTATATAAGCTTAAATAAAGTAAAAAAGTAGTAAAGTTAAAAATAAAAAGAAATTGTACCAACGAGCGATCCTCGCGCACGAAATTCCCACCGCCAGATCTCGACAATGAATGCGACCAGAAGGCGCAGAAGACCAGGCAACCAAGATCATGGAGGACCCTGGCAGGCCAGACGAACCGGCCAAGAAGTCGTGCTGGCTCAGCTGCGACGCTAGACGCCCGACTACGAACCTATTATGGGGGTGTTCTACGTTCCCCACACGTACTACCGCCGAACGACTGGTCTTAGGCTTGTATCATGTCAATATATCCCTGTTGAAGCCAGAAAGGTGTGACAACTACGTATTTGAACGGACCCAATATCGCTTCCTTTTGAAGGTATCCGACGCAACTTTTGAGCTACACCTCTGACCCTCTCCCCCTCTTCTGCAGGCATTACGTAGTAGTCGGGTCGCAGATGCATTGTCAATGCACATAAAAGAAGATAGGGCAGACCTGAAACCGATAGCCTCGTCGTCGCTGAAGTTTCCAACATTGACATTCAACGCGGCACTGGCCTTGTCCGTTTCGGGATCGTGGACAAGAAGTGCCTTCAACTTGAAGCGGGCTGTGTCTGCGTCTGTGTTTGTACGGCCCCAACCGTAACCAAGTACGTATATGTACCTAGTACTATGTAACTGGGGTATATGTGGTAGGTGGTCTCGGTATGTAGTCAACGAGATGTGACAGGTAAACGGAAGGACGACAAAGGGTGGCGCGGAAGTGACCCGATCAAATCAGACCGGAAATTGCTGTAGGAAAAGCATGGAGAGTAGGACTGTTAAAGCCCCGACTCGGGATTTGGGATGACAATATGAGATGGGTATGTAGGGAAAAGGTTTCTTCTCCCACTTCAAGGGCAGCCCTTCGTTTACCTGGTTAGGAAGGTCTTGCATACTTTCGATGCTGTCGGGGTAAAGAATACAAGAAAAGAAAATATAACAGCTGCGGGATACAGCCATTGCTGTATATACAGGCAATACTTGGTAAACGATTTGGAGCTACAATGTTCTCGAACCGGACAGCCACGTAAAATAATGGTATTGGCTCGTTATCGACGGCCTCGGTACTTCAAATGACTTCGGCTTCCTATTCCGGTCTATTAGACTGACGAAGTATCCGGTTGTAGAAGCCAGGGATATTTGACGGATACGAGAGCTTCACGAGTACATGGGTAGATACATTGTCGAGAAAAGGAGACCAGTAGATATTGACACCCCACCCGTACTCACATTCGTACTAACCCCCCCTAATGCCGTTAAAAATCTTCCACCCATCTTAACCCCTGACACACAACACGCCGCGCCAGCCTGTCACATCTCGTTCACTACATACCGAGACCACCTACCAAAAGCGGATAGTTTGTGTGTGTGTGGGTGTTAATGCAGTCCTCCAACGCCGAATAGCCTAGTTGTGATATTAAAGAAATGGTGATAAGTGAGTGTGTTTCTCCTTTCTGCCCCTCACCGAGGACAGTCTGGTACGTTTGCCTTGGGCGTCGTGGCTCCCTACGCCAGCGCGTTCGGGACCACGATCTCCAGTTCTTCATCGCTGCTCTCTTCTTCTTCTGCATCTCTCCTCCTCCTCTCCGCGTCTCTCTCCGTGCAGCACCACTCTCCTTTTGGCTGGAAGGCAGGGCATATCTTGTCGAAGTAGTTCGTTGCCTCGCAGATCTTGCCAAAGGTCAGGGTTTCGCACTAGCCATCTCCAGTATCCATGTCGCACTCCGGGTTGGTCGAGCTCCAGGTTATGGAGCTTCATCGGTAGGCTGTCTTCGGGCCATTCGGACCCGTCGCGTTTCTTGCCCGGCTTGGGGGGCCTGGGCCATAGGTGGGCAAGGGCGTTCGTCTCGTGCAGTGCACGAAGTCTTCTGGGCCTTTCTCTATCATCCCTTGGCCTTGATAACCGTATTAAGGCCACCCCAAGGGCTGAGCTTATGCACTCCTCTTTCCAGATAGGAGGGCCGCTTGCTCTGATTGGCACATTTTACAGCACATCGGATACTGCCCGGAATGTACAGAACCGGAAAGCGCTAGAATTTTTGCAGGCTGCCGCCAATGAATCCCGCAGCGAGCTTTTTAAGCGAGCCGGGACCTTTCCGGTACACTCATCTGCCAAAGTGTGGTACCAGCGGATACTTGGCAAGCTGAACCAGGGTGTTCAATCTCTTGCCTATCTGCTACTGTGCTTAGGGGTGCATCCGCAAGGCATATCATCTGCACTGCTCATGCGGGCCCGTCAGCCCTCGCGTACATGGAATCTCGATGGGGATGCTCTGCAGATCCAACCCGAGTTGGAGCCGTATGTTGGCGATGAAGCAAGATTTGAGTCCGCCATACACGAGCTAAAATCTATTGGGCTCCTGAGGTCCGGTCCTGGTATCCATGTCGACCCCAACGTAGGTGCATTGGTCGATGGAGAGCATCTAGGGGCATTGCGAGGAAAAGCAGCAAAGCTTGTGTGTCATGCATACCCTAAGCATCGAGCCCTAGAGTCACACAGGCATGTAACCTTACTAGTATTTGAATGACTAATGTTGACTAACAATGTCACCAACCTAGGTATCTAGAGCTCTGCGAACTACTTGCGCCGTATCTGCAGCATACCTTGTCATACCCGCTCGGGGCTGTAGAGCAGTTCAAGTACCCCTTTGTATACCCACTCGTCGGCGGCGCCATGATAGATGGCGTTTCTGCATATTTGTGCGGTGAGAAGCCCATTGAGGTTCCGCAAGATCCATTAAACACGTCTCCGAAAGTGGCATTTATCCCGTAAACGTACTAGGTTCGCTGTATACTCAGGACAGGCGGAAGGTGACGTGGCAACGTTAATCGAGGATTCTGTCGAGTGTACCAGGGTGGAGTCATTAGATGCGTTCGACGGGAAATTGCCAGTTTCTTCAAACAACCCTGGATCGAGATAAACATCCGTCATAGGCTTATCGTAACCAAATAATTCCAGCGGAGGTTGAAGACGTCGGGAACTTGGGCTCCATAATGCTTGATCATATCTTGTCTGTAGAACAGAGTCCATCTTTCCAGTGGTTGTATAAGTGATAATTAAAAACTCGCAGACAGCAGGCTATAAGGTAAGGAGACAAGTAGACATTTATCTACATAGACGACCGAAGTAAAAGGACTCTCTAGAACTACCCCAGGTGGCTAGAGCAACGTTGCAACAGTGCCGTGTTGTTTCATCAACAATAGTCCTTGGTCAGTCAAGTACTTCTTCAATATAGCGTATCACATTCACTTCACACGATCGTATCTAGAGAGTGCGCTGGTTCGCTTCCAATTCGTGCGACGTCGTTGTCCCCAGGCCTGCAAACAGATAAATCCAAATCAAATCAAAAGGCGATCAACTGCCTACTGCCTTGCTGCCGCGCGAACCCCTCCACCGAGCATCGCCTGCCGTACAGCAGCCTCTCCACGCAGTTGACGGTCCTTAGCAGGCATTACGATAAAGACCCGAGAGTAATAGCAGTAATAATAAAAGAACGAGGTTTCTATGATATGTGGTTGTTGAAATAATGCAAGTCGAATTGACTAGGATCGCGAGGTCATGACGCGCTTCACGGGTCCAAATACAGACACGGGATCCCCGTATATATAATATTTTACGGGACCCCGTGTGGATTATATAAGCACCAGCTGTCAGCAGTTGTCAGTTGGAGTATGTACGCGACGGGTAGGACTTCAACATAAATAAACACAACTTCATTTTTTAGTCACAATATAGCCAAATTAGGCTTCAGTTAACAATGACTTCGGTTCCAGATAAAAGCTAATTATGCTATCTTTAAGTTTTTAGCTATAGCTTAATGTCACGGCGTGACATTCCACCAATTCCAGCGTATACTAGATAGCTGCAAGTAAGAATGACAAGGCAACTTTTGTTACGAACGTGCGTACTGACATCATGGCTGGAGGTTGTGGTGGACGACTAAGCGATGACTAAGCTACGACGAACATATTATCGATCATTCTGAATGTACAATTACTCTCGACACGCCTTCGCCTTTGTTTATTTCCTTCCTTTCTTCTCTAGTTTAGAATCTTCGTCTATAGTATCAATACAAGCTGTTATGCTTACATGGCGATCGTGACAACTTTGTTGTTCTGGTTCCCTTTTGCCATGCGATGGCCTAGTGGGGAGCGGTGTAGCTTGGGAACTTGCAGCAAAAGTCTTCGCCGTTACACTTAAAGCTTTAAAGCTTATATAATAAAATAAACTGTTTAAATAACTACTATAAATAACTATATAATGCTAACTTAAGCTTTATAGGCTTTAAATATATATTATAGTATAAGGATATATATATATAGTATATATAGTATAAAAGGCTTATACCGAGCATAGTACTTTAGTAAGCTTTGTCATGGCGACTTGCCGATAGATGGCACTATAGTCGCGAGAGTGACTCACTCGCCAACCATCCTCGACTTATCCAAATTTTCTGAAGAGCAGAATTGATGGGGAGCGCGCAAAACTCTGCAAAATACGGGGGTCGGAGAAGAGGGGAACCATGAGTGGATAATAATTCGGCCATGAGGCCGCCCCCGCTGAGGGCACGTGAGCTATACTCTCAAAAAGCCAAAACAGATGTTAAGGAACAAGGACGTGATAGATCGCCACTAGTTCCGGCTCTTCACGTCAAGTCTCGCTTTTAGAAGAGCCGATTCTGTGCTTTTGCAAATTTTAGCGGCAGCCAACCAGAAAGGTGTCCATCTCGGACATTGACTGCATTGCATCCTACGAAGTCGATCAAATCATACTTTAGGATTCTAAGCGGCGTTGACCCGGAGCCACTATTTCTGATGCGGATAGATTAGTCTGCTTGCATCATCCATGCAGACAGGTCATAGGTGATGTTCTACGGCGCTAATATCGACACAGGGGTTGATGGCTACTGCAACGACGAAATGACACTAGCTTCCGACACATTCCAGGTTATCGCTCTCTTCGTACCGGTTCTTGTCAACTACCTCATCGGGGACGGGAAGAGTCACTGGCTGGAAGGCACTCAGCTAATTGGTATTCATGTCATTGCATATATCCATGTTAAGTCTACAGACACGGGTCAAGAAACAGCCCAAACAGTCTTCGCCTACTGTTTGTATATTTGTTTTGCAAGACGGTATCGAAAACATTACTGAGCACCTCTAAAGAAATATAACATTTAAGGACCCCGTAAAATAAAGTCTAAATACCTTTTGGTGTTGCCGAGGGCTCTCATAAAGGCCCCGGCGTGTGATGTAGTAAATAGTGCATCAAATAGTGGGTTTTCCAGTGGAGACTTCCCTAACAGCAGTTCTGTAAGGCTGCCCGTTTAAAGTTAGGTGGAATGCCCACCACACACCCCTCGTTTCTTTTCTACCATAGCTTTCCGCATCGACCACGAACTACAAGCCAATTTCTCATCTCGCCCGTCCAATTAACAATGAGCGGATGAAAGTGGTCTTAATCCCCGTTGAACCTGGGAGCCCGGTTTACAGCCCATAACTTGCGTGCTGTATGTATACCCTGTGTATCTCATGTACTCTGTGTTCCTCGTGTTCTCCGTATTACTTGTGTCCCTTGTGCTGTCCTGTGTACCCCGTGTACCTCATGCGCTCTGTTCTGTGTTCCTCGCGTTCTCTTGTGTTACTTGCGTGCCACAATTGTGCAAATTGATTAGGGAGCACGGCACTAGGCCACGCAGGTCGAGAACATGGTCACAGGCAATAGTTATGAATTCGAATGCGATTTGGGTTTGATTCAATTTCCCCTTCCATTGGAGCCCATCGTCATCTTTGACTGTTGCTAAGACCAACTACCCCCGCAAAATCCATTGCAATGAGAGAATCCTTCCTGGCAGGCTGAGTAACACAAGTGCCCATGACCGAAACACCGGCGTGTAGAAGCAATGCGCTATTCCGTTGGCAACGGCGAGTGATATGTGAATGCACAGTCGTGGTCGTGGTCGCGATCGTGGGATTCAAGCTTCACCCTATATCCGCCATTGATCCTCATCTGGTGGCCTCATTGAGAGCACCCGCATTCACCGCACCTGGTCGCACCTGGCTTGCCGCCACACACTCTGCAATTCGCGCACATGTTCTGATTCAAGGACTGGCGGTTTTTTGGGCACTGTAATGGTCAGAATCCTGACATAAAACAAGTATGTTATTTTACTAACCTGTGACCTGTCGAGGAAATTTAGTAATGATGTATGTGGTTTTGGATTGGGATGATAGGTAAAAGGTGGGAATGAGCAGAAGATATAGATTATGGCTAAGTCGGGCCTAAATCACATTCCGGGCCAGACCCATAAGCTAGATCCACGTGGACACCACTACCAGATACATACTGTTCGTCCCTTTACTCCAATCTTAGGCAACACGCACCTCTCCCTTTCACGTCAACAAAATGATGGCTGACAAGCGTTCTGTTCCAATGCTTACACCTTGGCGAGTAAGTTGACTGAAACTGATCTCGACAATTCCACGCTAATAAACTCAAAGGCTTCAATCAACCGCAGAATTGATGAAATCAGAGCCTTCACTGTTCGAAACCTAAGCCTAAACTCTATTTGATTTAATTCTGAGTGAAGATTTCAGCTCCAACTGTCCCAGACCATCGAGAAGCTAGCAGAAGACTTGAACGACTTTGAGGCCGCTGAGTGTGGGAGAAGACAAAGAGCCGCAAGACAGCGAGGACGACAATAGAGGCGACCAGGACGACGGCATTCATAATGACAAAAGCAGTAGTGAACCTGGATGTTATTACTGTCCGGAGCTCGAATGCCATGGACGAAAAGCCGATGCAACGTTGAAGAAATACGTACGGCATTATGACACTCGTAATATTTCCAATGCATTTCTTATACAAATTTCATACTAACGCGAAGAAAGACGTCAGATGCCATGTTGCCTGCGCTTTTTGTCCGACAATCTCTCACCACGTGGCTGCCCTCAAAAGACATTCATTGGATTGCCCTGAGCGGAAGAAGAAGCGGGATTTGCCCGAGTTCGCGAGAAAAGTAGAGGATATGAGGATTCAACGGGATGCCGAATCGAAAAAGGCATCAAACAAGGCGCGTGAGGCATTGGAAGCTCACAAGCGACCTCCTGATTTAGATCCGTTGCCGGCGAAAAGTTGGAAGAAGGCGAGACTGGGGACTCATTCTGGCATCCCAACGGATTCTACTGCTAACCTCGGCTCGACAGCTAATGATGTAAATTGCATCATCAATACTGAGCCTAGCGGCAGTCATGCCCATACTAACGATCAGTGTGCAGCATCGCAAGCCACTGCTATACTGGCCAGCGCACTATGGAGCGACAAGACAAATCAACCGTTCGACTACCCGCCGTCTACCGATCTTGATCTCTACAATTCCGGCGCACTTTCAGACACCTTGGGTTTTTCAAAGTCGACTGTGGATAGCTCTTATGTGAACCTCGACCTTCAAGACACTCCGTTGCCTACAGCAGACTCACGCATTGGCAACAATATGCCAGATAATCCATCGAGATGTGTATACAACCAATTTTCGACCAGACAGGATACCACTGTGGCCACGAGAGCCGAGAGCCTCATGTCAGACACAATGGATGGGCTGTATACGAACAACCTATCTCCTACAACACAGAATAGTATCCCAGCGACAGTGATTTCAAGTCTATATCACCCTTCAAACCAACACTCGATAACGCCAGAAGCCGCTACAGCTACGAGAGCTTGGAGCTTCGTAGACCAAACGATAGATGGATCAGCAATGTATATAGACGGCCAAATGTCCGAATTGAGGGGGGGCACCATGCTTCAGGATCCCCCATTATGGCAGTCTGCGTAATCTGGCAACCTCTCCACTTCGAACCTGCAACTCCAATTTGATTGCACAAATCACAGGCTTTTCAGGGGAGATAATGCTGAAAGATCTTCTTGATTTCTTATTATAGAAAATGCCCGCATTGCACGGAAATATTGCGTGTGACTTGTCTATGGCCCCTGTTGCTCATAGGTGAAGTTCGTTCTATATCCACTTGCTTCTAGTTCAGCGACTTTCCTCCTTAGTGCCTCCGTATCTGGCAGTGGCATCTTGGACCATGCTGCTACTTCAGCCTCTGTTCCTAACCCAATATTCAAAAACCTCCCTCTGGCGCACGTCCAGCCAAGTCGACTATCAATGATAGTACTATCATCCATTAGATTCTCAAGTCATTTTGTTCGATGCGGAGACTTACTATCCTCCATGTGGCATATCCTTCACTGTCTTGACAACACCTTCTCGGTCCAAGCTTGCAACAGGTGCCCTCAGTACACCCCACTCGGAATCCTCGACATAGTACATGTACGTGTTTAGAGCACATAGCCGGAGTTATTTTATGGCTGGAAGCTTTAACAATCGCAGCGCAGTAACCAAGGTATAAAATAATCGATCTAAAAACGGCTCTAACATAAACATTCTTCTTGTTCGTATTTGACAGGAGACTTTTATGCCAAGGGTTTGAGAGCCAAAACAGAACCCTACCTTATAAAACGACGATTTAAGTAGTGGTTTAATGATGGCCTTTTAGAATCGATCTACTATAAAAACCCGTGGCCCGTGTAATAGATGTGGTCCTTGTCCACCGTCGGTACACGGTACACAGAGTCCATTACCGGAACTTATATTTAGCCTGTATTATAACCTCCTAGTGCGCGAATTGGACATTTTCATGTATAGTGTCAGATATAATGAGTACGATCTTATTCGGTGTATTGACTAAACAGTACCCGTTGACTGATCCATGTCAGGAATACAGGGGCCCCCATACAAATCTGCACTGAGACGAGGTCACCGCTACACAACACATAGCAACAAGTCATCGAATACAATGCATTCAACCCTACTGTATGCCATCGCTTATATCTGACGCATAGGTGATGCTAAATCAGGAATAGAGTTAATGTAGTCTGAGCCTTTTTGGATCACACGCCAGTCTTCGAATGGATGGCTAATAAATACTTATAGATAGCGTCTACGAAATCCTCCAAACAGCAAGAAAATCCGTTACGCTTTAGTCATCAAGAAAAACTCTAGCCTCGAATCATTCCCAGTTGGTAAACCCCTCGACTTATCAACCTGGCTAACGCAAGGTGTCAGAAAGACAGTCACCATTCTTCCTTCATCTGACCTTCTTAGAAGGGGAAGGGGCAGATACTGCGGAATGTACTAATACAATGACATGACTCTTTACAAATCATCTATTGCATTAGTAAAAGGTTGGTTGTGGTGACGCTGTCCGTGCACCCACCCCCTTGCGGTCCTTCTATGCAGAGGGACCGTAGGGATTACAGACCAATTAGCAAGCTTGTATTTGGAGTACTTATTCCGCCATATAAATTTACCTGTGTTCTATGTACCTATGATCTACTAAAACACACTCCCTCAAGCTGCACCGGCGGGTCCAGCTTGGACAAACAGAAAGGTGAGTATCAAGGTACTTGGTGTAACGTACCATATTGCACATTGATATGCATTATGTGTGACCGCGGCTTGCATGCTCATTCTTACATGCATGTGGTTTCGAATGACTGCTTCTGTAGTGGTTTTACAACTATGCTATACAGGGGGCAAGATTCACGCAACCAAGTGGTGATGCCACATGCGAATGCACTCATTAATGTGGTCGCCATTGAACTCATTGAGCCTATTTGCCATTGGTCTGAAGTCACCTGACGCGATAATTCCGCAGAGGGGTGGCTTTCCGTATCTTGGGTACTATGTACTGTACTGTATAAATTGGAATGACTCATCCCGCCCTTTGCATTAAAGACCGAACAGTCGGCCTAGGCATCACAGATACACACGAGAACCCTTAGGCGAGTATACGTCTACTTACATTTCCAGAGGTAACCTAAGATAATGTCAGTGAAGCATGGTCGTGTCGGTAGCAACCGTCATGATCATTGGGCGTGGATTACCGGCGACTTGGTCCAATGAACGCCCTTACGACGGCCTGGGAGTCTCTAGACAACGAAGCGGCAACAGAAAAAATTTAGTACATCAGGCAAGATCATCGAGGGTGACCCTACGTACAGGTACATTTACCGCCAATCATGGTCGACTTCGTGTTAAGATCTGTTAGCATTTCTTGCTCAAATACTATCAGTGTTTATTTTAACAAAAAAGTGATGTTCAAGATATCGAGGGGGCCAAACAAGAGAGAGTGGCCATAAAACAGACAATACCTAGTGGCTGGAGCAGTTTGTTAAACCACGGCAATTTTGTACTACAACAGCCTACGGCCATGACGCTTCGTCTGCGCACTTCAATATCGAGACCCTTTGTGATCTAGCTGGGGATAACAAGCTAGTAGCAGTTTCTAGTGTCGTCAAGACACGTCTGTTTCATGAAGATCGGACAATGTGCAGACTCATAGTATTTCATATGGCAATGTGGCCATGAGGAAAAGAAATGGGGTCGTTGCCTAGACTGGGATGGTCCAAGGCTGGTCGGCAAGCCGCTCTGGGAAACAGGTAGCGGAGATTGTAACAATTACGACCAACAACAGGACGGCAGGTCGTATACCGAATTGACGTACATGGTGCCCGAATGCGAGCATTGTTTTCCCTAACTTAGGAGCTGTAGAACATCGCTGTTTCATAAAGGATGTAAGGAGGAGCACTCTTATGTGCCAACATGCTTAATATATTGTGACAGGCACACACAAGGCCCCCGATCGTATTAATGTAACTAGAAATACAAGGTTGCTAAATACTACTGGCAAAAGTTAGTATGAATGTTTAATCCTATACTATGTAACACAGCAGTGATGCAGCTAGTGGGCTATATACACACCGAGACCAACACAGGATTGCTCCGTGCGGGTTCGGCTTAGAGACGCAGGTGGCGAGAAGGGGGTCGGCAGCGGCTACATAGAACCTCTGAGATCCAGGCAGATTGCACTGTCTGTCTGTCAGATTTACCAGTATTGGGCTCCGACCCCATTCTCCCTTTCACTTCTCTTATTGGGTTAGTTACTGGGATCCGACGCGCTAAACCCTGAGGCCAAGTTCTCCATCTTCACTATTTCTACCTCATATCAACACCCATTAATTAAAATGATTTAGTTTAATTTATCGATCTAATTATAAATTAGTTAGAGCCTGATACTGTTTGGTTATATTTTATAAGAATTAAAACATTACGTTTTAATATATTATAGCTATTGTAACGGCCAGCCCTTATATCGAGAGCAGGGATCACGATGGCCCGGGCTTCCGGATA
Source organism: Xylariaceae sp. FL0594 (assembly GCA_022385605.1). Classification (NCBI taxonomy): domain Eukaryota; kingdom Fungi; phylum Ascomycota; class Sordariomycetes; order Xylariales; family Xylariaceae; species Xylariaceae sp. FL0594. Next base: position 19,531 of record MU280969.1, read on the forward strand.
GATTCCCACGGCTGCAATTGTTTTAGCCAATGGGGAACCTCGGCACCTTGGCTTCCACGAAGGAGTCAGAGCCGCTCAGGCGGCATGCTCTAGCGAGACTAGGGACTACTGGCATGGCTTGCTCAACGGCGCATCGATTACTCAGGTCATTTAACAGCCGTCACTCAGACCATTCAGGGAGGATTGTGGCAGGCTCGTTACGTGGTAAAAACATTCTATTTGAAGTCATTTTGAAGGGAGCATGGGCGGTAGTCCTAGTCCCCCAGGATTATGAGAATCTGAACACCTGTACATATAAGGCTTTCTGCCTTTACACCTATGTCGCTGCAGGATCCGGTAAAAACGATCAAAGAGTGTAAGGCTGCGTTATTCAAGGTCTACCCGTCTAGTAAATGCCCTGCTTACACACATGAACGCATCTTCGTATGACGAACCTCATTATTCCATCTTAGAGCCCCCCTCCCTTTCATCACTGCGGATAGAATGTATTCGGAACACCCTCGCCAGCATCTACCTGTATACCCGCGTTTTGCTCCAGACAAGCCAGGATAATGTTTGCAAACGCTACCCACTTGTTCTCTTGGCTTTATACTCTATCATCTTGTGTCAGACCGACCTTCCTCGGCGGCCTAGGAGTGGCCGCAGTTCACTTACAAGCCAGCTAGCTGTTGTGATCTGTAATCATGTGAGTACGAGTGAGCGTGTGATTCCTCAGACAGGTCGGTCGGAACCTACATCGCAGTATTTCTAGAGTCGTATTCGATATTAGTATTAACAGACCCGTACACGTAGGCGCAGACATACGCTGTAATTACTTGTCCAAGCACGTTTGTTAATTCGCCCAGTCCGCGAATCAGAGGATCTTCGGGGTCCGTGCGATGCTGTCCATTGCAAGCACACGAGCAACCCATACGGGTTGACTGGTCGGAATTAGGCGAATCGTATGCGTGAGGAGAGGAACCAAGTGCTTCCGAATACCGCGAGGCAGGCTGCAAGTGAGGCTGTGGCAATGGGTATGGACTGTGCAGCAGTCGGCGTGGACGCCGAGTGTGTCCAGCCTGGGGAGTCTCTGGGCTTGTTCGATTGGATGCCATTCTCTAAAGCGAAATTTTGATTTTACAACGATAACTCAAAAAGTTGAATAGTTTTTCATATTTCTTATTTATATTATATTTCTGCTTTAAAGACTTGCATATCTATACGATGAGCACAGGGACACAATCTAAGCTGCCGATGTCATCCTCCCTTACTTTCTATGTTTTGCGTAGTAGGAATGTGCAGAGCAGACTACCAATTAACACACCGTTGCCCGCTCCCGAGTTTGTGGAAAATACTGCGGGTCAGCTAACTATACGGTTTATGCTGATAGCTATACGTTCTAGGGTTCCCACACTGATCCTCATTGATGCATAAGAGCAAATGAAGTGAAGTGATCAAGAATTGCAATGCGACGACGATCGAGATTGCAATGGTGCGTGTAAGGTGGTTGAGTAAGAATGGTTGAGGATTGGTGTTGTTGGTTGCATACTGAAACCAACAGTCCAACCTATAATCGTGATTGGTCCCGGTAGTTTGAATCGACCGGCCTGGCCGACAACTTTTTGGTTGGGATGTAGTACTTAAGGGATATGTACTGCAGTGCGAGGGCATGTGAACTGACCTACACCCCGGTTGATAACCCGACCATAACCGTATTAGGTTGTTGACCTGTCGTACTCTAATTCTTTTTTTGCCCAGCTTGCTTCAAGATCCCTATACATAGTACCTATTGGTACAAATGCAGAGATGCCGTACCCTTGGCTATTTTGGGTGGTCCGTCGTCCGCGACCTTAACCGCGGGCGCCGGTGTGTCCGGCAGGTTGGTTTGACCTGCAGTCATCGATTCGGTGTGCAGGTTTTTCATGTGTCGACGGCAGATAGAAGAATACAAGGTCACTGGGTACTTTTACTAGTAAATCTGAGGTATCACCTAACAGTTGGGGCACCAAGGAAAAAAGTTGTAAAAGTGGATGTGCGCACCTTTCAGTAGATGCAAGGACTCTTGTATCAACGCTTAATACGCCTATTATTGGATCCGAACCACTAATACCCACTTTAGACATCATGAACCATCTTCGTCGTTACTACCAGGTTATGAGCTTAAATACAGGGAAGAAGGATTGGAAAATGAACGGTCGTGTACCGCAAACAGCCCCTGGGGTCTCCTTCGGCTAGACTCTATCTTGCCGACCCCTATTCTCGCTCCCGTTTCGATAATCCCTGGTCGGTACTGTCGGCAGCGGCCAAGCAGGTTGCCGACCAACAATCATCCGGACTCACACAGACATTATGAGAAAAAGTGCAGATCCTGTCGCACTAAGGGGCAAGGATACGGACATGGACGAGGAAACCGCCACAAACTAGTTTTTCGCTCAGTAGACTGGGATAGTTAGCGCTCCTACAGGTTACGCCGTTGGTCTGCTTGGGCACCCGACTTCACGTGTTGGGCTGTATTCCGAACAGCATTCCTCACGGTGCTCTTCTTGGTCGTGTCGCATTTCCTTTTCTTCTGTCGCGGACGGTCTTCTCCGGGGCAGCATCCACAAGCTAGTGGTGGTGGCAAAGTCTCGACGTAAGTACCGCGCTCCATGGCTTTACGACGCGCTTGGTCCATCTGTTTTTGTCTACCCAGATCTTATCATTTGGTCCTTGTTAGCTACCAGACGTTGTCACAAGAAATGAACTGAATAGCATGACATAAATAACACTCTATCGCATTAGGAAAGGGGGACAACAAATAAACATGAACAACAAGAGCGGGGCATTCTGATGAGCATCAAAGGTAAATACTTACTGATCTCGCAGGCGCGTTGACGGTCTTTTGGTGATACCCAGTCATAACGCATCGCCCGCTCCGGGTAGAGATGGACGAGGGTGTACAGATGTTTTTCCTCAGACCTTATTTGCTTCATTTGTCAAATATTTGACAAACAAATGATAGAAATTTGTCCAAATTAGGAAGGAGATGAAGCCGCTAGTTACACGCTTTGGAACTATTGTGACTCTTCCCTAGCAAAAGGAGACGCCCCTTTTTCGATAAACCATGACACTATGTCAAAGTTCCTCGCGTGTGTTAGAATGGCCATAAAATCTTCTCATCCATGAAGTCCCGCAATAAGGCGAGTGTTGCGCTTTGAATAAAGAACTGTGGACACGAAGGGTCGTAGCTATCAAATACACCCGTAAATTCTAAAGCTGGCTTAGGTAATAGCTTCCTCATCCGAGACAAACACGATTGCCAACTACCTTCGGCTAATGTCATGTTAGACAGGCGCATTTTCAACAAGAGCGGCCTGGAATATAGATATACCAGTGAATCTTCTTGAACAACACACCCTTGGAGACTGAGAAACCGCAATTTCGGTAATTCAATAAGAAGAAAAACCTGCCTTGGATGTGCAGGACAATTCACTTCCAAGACACTCAGGTTGGTGTGACTTGGTATTGAGAGCGGAGTCGGAGCGTGGGAAAGGGGCCCCCCCACAAGGGATGTGATCCGAAGAGTGGTGATTGTTGTGGGGATTGGGCATTTCTTCAGGACCGCCTGCGGGATTTTCCCACGAATTTCAAGTGTATTAACACTAGGTCTGTGGTGAAGTAAATTGACAACACATCGTACCATGTGGTTCATTGCTTTATTTAAGGCGGGTGACTTCCGTGCGTAGGGGCCGGCCACTCGAGCCCAAGGTTGCAGCGTCTCGATAGTTACATTGTGAAGATTGGGGAAGGTCCTTAAGATTTTCACGATAATTTGTAAGTCGGAACCATATCTCCTTCTATCCTCCCTGGCCAGAAATTCTCTGTATTCTCGCAAAGGAGACGAAGTGAGGACGCCGGGAGGTGAAAGGCCCGAGTGTGGGCCCCTTTCGTAGAGAAGCAGGGGGTGCGTTTGCCATTCGTCGTTGGCGAAAATAGGCCATTTGCTATGATAGATCGTAAGGGTCCGTGTATAAACCGTGGGAATAGTAAGCAAGAATTGACAGAAATTCTGTAAACAAGCTGTTGTGTTTAGAAGACGTAATTGACGGGCTATGCCGGGAAGGCCGATCGCGGCACAACGGCGGCTTGCTCGTCGGAATTGTCGCAAGTCGCTTGTTGGCAAATAGGCCGCAATCTCGTTCATAATCTCGTTTGGCATGGTCTCCATTGTAGCGATATAACAATATAACCAAGCGGACATGAAAAACATATGCGATAAAGTTGGCATATATGGTTAGAAAGTCGGGGCGGACCGGAGGCTGCAATTTACTAAACTTGCAGTGCAATATATAAAATCTATGGGCCGGTTTAAGCATAAAGCAACAGTGGAAGGCATCAAAGGGAGTATTAAAGGGATAAATACCGTCTTATCACTTTAGATGGGGGCCAAACTACCTTTAGACCTCGTGTTTTGGTTTACTGCTAAGCATAGTAACCATGATCACTTTGCCTGCGGAAAGACAATGCAGTTAGTGCCGTTCAACAGCCCCCGACAGCATCGAGCCAGCCAATGGCATGGCCTGGTATAGGACAAGGCCAAAGCGATATGCGGCAGGGAATGAATGGGAGTGTGGGTCCTGAAAGAAACGGAATTGTAGTTTAGGGAAGGGAGGGAATGTTTGTGTGAGTCCGGATTCTTGTTGGTCGACAACCTGCTTGGCCGTCGCCGACGGTACCGCTCATGAGCGGTTCTCTGCAGATATTTGCGGATCGAAGGACTCAAGAGGTTAACATATGGCATCTGCTACTCCTTTTACCCCACTAACACCCCCGATCCCCGAACTCACATGGAGCACCCAACTAAAATACCGAAAACGGTCACCACCCACACGTTTGCCCCCAAGTAAATCACTCTACGTAAACGGTCAAAAGCAGCGCTTTGGCCTCTATTAGCTCTATCTACTGTATGGATCAAATTAAGGCGCAGTTATATGCAGCATGTGATCGATGACTTACAAGTGGTTCTATTGGATCAAGGTTCTTTTGGATCAAGGCAGAAAGACCCTCAATTATCCACAAAGATCACTCCTTGCATCCATTATAGGACTCCTGTGCCGCCCATGCCGTCTCCGGTAAATATTTTAGCATTACTTGATCCTTCAGCCAGTTCGGAGTTGGATGCCTATTAACAGACTGGCGTAAATTCTTCGCACCCCTCGGCATAATCTGGCTCTGTATATTCAACTCCGTTTTAAGCCGTGAACGTACATATAACTATATGTATATAGCTAGGATATCCAGCTGTGCTTAGACAAGTTCCGATCTAAACTTGTATAACCCATTACAGAAAATGTCTTTTAACAATATTCAACAAGGCGAGACGTTTACATTCATTATCCGCGTCATTAGCTGGACTGCCGCCTATGCCTGGCCTCGTTTGGTATGCTACAAACCCAAGGCAGACAAGCTCTAACATTACTACAATATCCATGGAGTTCATATCTCGGTGCAATTTTCTGTTTGATGTCCGCCATAGCTATAGGGAGAATTCTATTAGCGTGGGTATGGTCTTTAGTCCAAGCCATTTACTTGGTAGTCACGTTGGTAACATGATTTGGGTCTAAGTTACTAAAGTTTACGCTAACCAAGTTTAAGTTAATTATTATGATCAAATACCGAATTTAGGTCCTATTGTATGAATGAAATAAACTGGCTGTTAAAGGCTATGGTTTCTCCAGTTTACATGCGCTGGAGAGTCTGTACTAATCCACATCCTGTCACCTAGCTTGCTGCCTCTCTCGCCCCGAGAGGGTGGGAGCAGAGAAAGGCAACGTATTTTTCTGGGTATATCGGGCTGTTGCCTTCTGTCTAAAGTGAATGAAATGGATGGGCATTGACTTTTCCCTCAATAAAACTTCCGAGAGCTTTGTAGAACGAGTGTGATATCTGGGTTGCGCAGATATCTTCGTCGTTACCATCATTTCTGACAAGCAATTCTTGCACACTACAGGACTGAACGCTCAGCCAGTCTCTTATTCCTATGATTGCATCTTCCCAAGCGCCGCGTTCGAGAACCAAAGAAAATAAGCCAAGGTGGTGTAAGGTTGTCGCATGCATCCGCAGGAACGTCAGCAAGTCGGCGGATTCTTTGAATAGAAAATTTTCCAACACAATAGTCGTTAGTTTAGATATATGGTTAGACCGCAAGAAGTTGATCGGAAACGCGAGTCTGCTCTGAAATGAGGAGCACAGATACAGGTCTTCGAGAGTAGTCGCAGCGCTTATCAGAGTAGATAGTCCTGTGTAGTCCAGGTTTTCGTCATCAGCCATAGTCCGCGGCAATGATATCCTTAAGCGCCTAAGGTGCCCGAAAGCCTGTTCGTATTTTGGGTATGACATTGGCCTAGGATTTGGCATCGTGCTCACGAGACCGAAGTCGTCTGGATTTGGACAATCTTGTTCATCGAAATATCCCACTGTAAGCTGTTCAATATGCGGCCCGGACTGTGAAAGTGCGCCTACAACATGTTCAAATATCGAATAGGCGACAGGGGATTTCGTGAGATCTGATGGGTTATTGGCAAATAAACCGTCCTCATTGTCGACACCATAGGCGCAGCTCTGTAAAAGAGTAATGCGACGAAGGTTTTTCAGCTGATTCAATATGAATGTGGGCGTGCTAGAAACAACAGTCCGCTTGTCGAACAATGTAGCGAGCTGTTGATCGAATACTTCGTAATAGCAATGCAGCGTTTTGATTTTCTGGCTGAGGGGAGAACAGGACAGCTCAACAAACGCCTGGCGACTTGTTGCGTCTGGTGTCAATAAGATGTCCTCGAAAACGATATCATCGCCAATTCGAGAAAGCCTTCTGCAAGCAAGCCGACAAGAAAGAACGTCGTGTTTTGTGGTAGAATAGTAACCATAGGGAGGTTGTCTTAGCAACTTCAGTATTTTTAGGAGTATTTCGTCTGGTAGAGATAGTAACATTATGTCCAATCAATAAAGTAGAACTGGCAAAAAACAGTCAAGGCCTATTGTAAAAAGATATGATGCAGCTAAAATATCGTCTAGTAGCACAATAAAGATCGGTAGGGTGCAATAGAAGATATAATGGTCTGTAAAGGAGGTAGGAGCTTGGGGTATAAAGAAAGGAAAAGACAGCTGATCGACTACTGAGCGTTAGGTTGGGGAATGACCTACCTTTATATTCCTTAGCGACACGAACATCATTAGCGATTGCCCAATTATATGTCGGTTAGCCTAGGGACATGTGCGATGAGTATGCTAGTCCTGCCTACCGCGCCTCCTGAGCTGCAACTACTGTTTTTTGACTATATTGGAACCGACCAGAATGCCTCAAGGAACCCAATCTGCAGGGCACTCCATGTGCGAGGCCATGAAGGTTATGCTCGGACCAATGGTACTGTTTGCTGCGGATGAGTCAGTGGTGGCTCAAGGTCCAGTAGATCGGACACCATGTCACGGTTCCAACCAAACTAGTACTAGTCTAGGAGCACGGACGGGAGCACGGACTATAGCTACCCCTGTATAAGTAGATATGAGGAAATCTCTGTCTAGCAGAGATTCTTTCTCTCCTTGTGCAATAACAATAAGTCATTACTGGACCCCCCGGCAGTGTGAGCTGTGACACACCACTTCCTCCCTCGTGTACCGGGTCCTTACTTAAGCTCTCGTTTGCGAAAGTGATCATTCGCTGTGATGACATCCTTGCGCTTGGAGTGGCTCACGTAATCGGTAGTAAAGTGTTCGTCAAACGTGGGTGTGCAGATCGCCCGAGGAACCGGCCTGTGCCCAAGGACGAAACTGAGGTTCGTCAATTCGTGGGAGACTTCAGATCTGTGAAGACGTTAGGTTTTAGCAAGGGCTTAAAAGGAAAGAGGGAAAACAATGGTACCAGAAAATGTATACTAAGACAACCTGCCACCCAAGGCTTGTACTTACGTTGAGAGTCTCAGCGTCGTTCAATCTCCGCGCTAAGTCGATCCATTTCCATTTCTCTCTTCTTTAACATCTTTTTCTTCCTGTAAAAACCGCAGAAATACCTGCGCAATCGCAATACCGTCTTGCTTATTAGAGACTCGGCTGATGCCGTCGTTGTACATAAGCTGCTCTGCCAGCTACGTTTTGGCAGCTAAGCATCCGGTAAAACGGATTGCCGGGATCTCCATAGGATAGAAGGGCACAACAGTTAATGACCGCAAATTAAGGTCCGTCTTGCAACAAGCCATTCCCTTATTGGCCAATACGACCTTCTAGTAGCCCAAGAAACTCGCTGGCTCTAGACTTGAAGCTTGGGAGCTTGCTGGCTAGCTCGGTATTGTAACACTGGTTTAACAGGATGTAGTGTGCTTCGAGGTAGGTCGGTCGGGTCTTAAAAAGGATTAATAGTGCAAACAGAAGGGTGACAAGAGATATAAGGATATGGAGGGGTAAATTTAAATACGCGAGAATACGGTTGGTTTAATACATAAAATAGCTTTATCTGACTGGTCGTGTCTAAAATTCCCGTCTTGGAGAGCACTTGCATTGCATACTTAGCCCCGGGTAGCCATTGGTCAGATCTCGAATTCCAAAACCGTACAGCAGTACTTATTGGCTAAATCGACCTGTCCCACATAATAATTAGCCACGGCACAGCCATATAAGCACATCGGTTATAGTTCGGCTTAATTGGAACAGTATCGACAATTCCGGTTCAGTTTTTTGTGATGTGCTTCCAAATGGCTCTCCAAATAGGTTCGGCAAAGCGTCAGCTTTTCAGTCATGGCCAGCTTAAACATTACAACAACACCTAACTCTGACCCAGAGGAACACCAGAGTGACACGATACATGTGACGACGCCGGTGCGGACATCGGGCAGGAAGGCCCTCCCTCGCCCACGCCCTAGTACAGGAGGCGTACCACCCGAACATCGGAAGATCCTTCCAAACACGAATAAGCACTCAACAACAACAGAGGACCCAACACCTCAGCCCAAGCGGAAGCGCGTGGCAAGCATAGACACGCCCATCCCGACCGGACAAGGAGACGACACTGTTATACAAGCGGACTCCGATGGGCCTGCGGAGGAACCAGCCGAAGAAGATCCGGCAGCACGTAAACGACAGCAAAACGCAGCATCCCAGCGAGGTGTACGGGAAAGGAGGCTTACTCTAATTGCAAAATTGCAAAAGGAAAATGCAGTCCTGAAGGATAAACTGGAGGCTCCGTTTGAAAAAGCATTTGCTCGATGGGCAGAGGCGTTGACAGCTAAGCGAGATCAGGAAACGAAAGCATTGGACGCCGAACTTGATCAACGCCTGGGGGAACTAGAAGCGGAACGTATTAAAGATCAAGAGGCATTGGCGACTGAGCGGGCTCGAGAAAGAGAAGCACTGGAAATCGAATTTGCTAAAATGAGAGAACGCCTAGAATCCGAGCTTTCTCGAAAGCAGGTTGCGCAGGAGGCGGAGTTCGTTGAAAGGAAATGTAATATGGAATCTGACAATGCCAGACGAAAAAAAGAACTGGAACTTGAACATGAAAGAAACATGAAGGAAGTGCAAGCCAAGCAGGCTGAATGGGAGGCTTTCCAGTTGAAGATGGAGCAGGAGGTATTAGGGGCGAGGAATCCGTAATACGGCTCGGGGGAAGGCAGACACAGCTTCTGCTAGTAAGCGGCGAGTACCCTAAGCGGGTTGATGTGGGTCAGATCATCATAGGCCACGCTGAATCACACCAACTTCCATCTATTTACTCTATAAGGACGAGACCCAACACTTGTCAGCAACCCGCGTAGGAATCGTGTTGCTGGTGGAAGAAGTGGAGACAGCCCGCGAGAACCTTCCAAGGTCTGATCGGTAATGCGACGGCTGCTGCGTTGGAGGCAACAGTCATGCATGTGTCAATAGGGACTGAGCGCTGGATTCTATGCGGAAGCACTGCTGTATGGAGTGGTATGGAGTGCTTCCTAAGGTATCTATGACGTCCCTTAAAGTTATCTTTAATATCAACTAGTTGTTTACCCTCCCCTCGTTGCTTTGCATTCAATCTTCTCGGCCTAATCAGGGGATAGGCAAAACAAAGCGCAGGCAAAACGCCCAGCTAGGATGACTATCTATCCGACCTTGGGTTAACATGCCCGGTGGCGAGGTGGCGCCGACGGGGTAAGGAGGGCTAGAAAGTTAGTAGAGGATTAGGCTGAAGAGAAGGGGCAAAAAAGTACGATCCGAGTGGCAACGGATGGTGGTGCTGTTATAGAAGAGCAGGACTAGTTATGTGCTTGTTTCTGTGTACATACATGGTACTGTAGCATGAAGGGATATATCTGGTTTCAGGCAGTTATAGATAGTAAGCAGAGGCCGGCCACTTCTGAACAAGTCCTAAACACGCCACATAGGTAGCAAAAAACACTCCCAGATACTGCGTACCGTACTACACATTCACCTTTCCTTGTACTAATCATCCGTGCCCTTAGCGCTGTTAGTGAATTAGCGGTTTTGCCCCTTTCTCCCCGAAACACCAAGTCCAAGTGAGTCGCGGACCCTATAAAGCCTTATCTAACACAATTAAGTCTTATAGTACACCCGCGGTTTGCCATTAGAGGGGAAAAAGGGTCTGCATATGTAGCGAGGTAAGCGCTAGCAAAAGTGTTGCAAGAGGAATCGGAGCAGACAATATAGGCAGAACGGTCAGTGGCGAGTCCTGGCCCAAGTCGGATAGTAAGGCATCATATCGATCGGTCCCCCGTCGACGCGTAGCTACCCCCTAACTAGTCCTAAGAACGGATCTTGGGGAGCAAGATAGGACCATGCCGGCGAATTGGTGGCAGGGAGCACGAAGGAGTAGTGACACGTGTGCTGACCGAGTTAAGGGGGAGGAGGTGGCCTCATCTGCCTTGAAGCAGGATTTGTGTGCCTCACCGCGAGGATCGGCAGCTTAATACATTCGCCATCACATTCTGCTCTAACTACAGCACCCAGTCGTTTTCACTCGAACTTCTATTCAACTACGTACAATCGTATAATGTACCACTACCATTCAACGGAATAACTTATATCCGGGCGCTCCCACATACGGGCGACTACCTCCACGTCTAAAAAAAACTTATCTTCCTCAATGGGGTCGACGCTTATAAACCGTCGACCCTCTGGGCAGAAATTCAGCGGCATGGTAAGACCATCACCATTAACCCGTACGTGTAGCGTGAAGTCATCCATAGCCTTGGACCACTTCTGTGCGATTTCATTATCTGCCTTCACAGACTCTTCATCATCGCTATAGATCCACCGTCCCCTTTCTCGCCGATAGTGGGGCCGGAGGGTAGGATCATTCCCAGAATAGTCAAAGTGGTGGACGCGGAGGTTCGCACAATGATCATAGCGCAATGGATCGCCGCCGACTCTGCCGTGAGTTTGCTTGGGACAACGCTGGGGGTGGCTGGCTTGCAGCGAAGATGACTTGCCCACGTCAGGACACGTTTTCCACTGGCGGCGACCTTGCACAGGGGATATTTCTTCGCCCAGATTTGACCCTGGTATGGGAGCCTCGCCCGCGCTATAGTGATTGAAAAAATCAACTATCTCGTTATCTTTCATGGGCGCGAGTAGTGAGTCTAGGAGAGCATAGGTAGAGAGGGGAGGTGATGCGATCGAAGTTGGCGGAGAGTAACGCCCCATGCCATCTGGTAGCCCGTTTAGGTCGAAGTCGTCGAGGCCAAGTTCCATATTATGGATTTGAACCACCCAATCGCGATCCATGTCAAACGTGTTTTGGCTGTTGGCTCGTATCGGTGCGAGCAAAGGGGAGCATTCCGGGCTGGGAGCCCAATAGACTGAAAGCTCAGATCTTTCTTGACTAACGTCTGCGGATATTGGAGAAGGAAGGACGGGAGGTGCGAAGCACAGAGGACATGATACATCGTCTTCGTTCTCGTCCACGTTGTCAAGCTTGATAGCCATATGCTCACATGAAACACGCCTATTATAGACATTCATGGGCCCTTCTCGTCGACCGTCCGTAAACGGCGAAGGACGAGAGGGCCAGCTGAAGCAGGAACCCCTAGTGGTTGATTCCTGAAGGACTGTTGGATCGATATGCATGGTGAATGGAAAAAGAGGACCAAAGTTTGGATGAAGAACAAGAAAGGGAAAGTTAGGAATGCAAGACACGGGAGGTTTCCAGCGATTATATAGGACGCTTCCCCTCCAGCCATGTCCTATTCAAACGTGATTTGTTAGTTGGTTCCCTCAATACATCCTAGGATCATCAGACGGCCGTGCGCGGTCGTTCATAACTCCTACCCCTTTGCTTCCCCTGACGGGTCTCAATCTACCACTCCGCTGCGGTAAATACATATGATTGCTTGTCACCTCACCATGGTGCTGAGCAAGGGCGCTGGCGTGAATGTCCAAAGCGGACAGTAAGTTGAATGACCTTCCGGCATCCTTCCGATGTTAAGGATGCTTATATCGTCCAGTTGAGCGAGCCGTTACGAATGACTGGACCCATTTGACAAGGAAGTTTGGCCAACCCCTGCATCATCATTCGGACGACGACCGCTACGTTGAACGTGCCTTTGGCGTCTGGTGTTAGCAGTGTTACTGCTAACCATTGATCAATGGCCTGTTCAGTGTCTTCATTTGTAACAAGGGCTTGTGTGCAAGGGCTTGGAAGTGTGAATAGCTTCGGATTGTATAATAATCTACTATGGCGTCAAGGAGTCCATGAGGTCATTCTTTTTTAAGTGTAATTACATGGAGTCTTGCGTCCTTATGTAGACCTTTTGTTTCCATAGCCACACCCTTGGGGTGTGGCCCTGTTTCCTAATTCATCTTCGGGGTCCTCGGAGGTCTGCGTTTCGTGTTGGCGCGCGTACATGCCCTTCGGGGCCGCCGCGAGCCAACTCTTCGGAGTGAGGTTATCACGACTGTTGTTGGCAGTGTTGGTTGGCCACGAAGTGTGGTTGAGGGTCTTGGCGACCCCCACCGTGTGACACCGCCCTAGTCTGGACTCATATTTATCGTTTCTCCAGTAAATCAATGGGACTAGTAGGTTGAATAAACAGTGGTTGGAGGCTTTGTTTTATTTTCCTTGCTAACGCAAGATGTCGAGCATGGGCAGTTATTACATTTTCCCGTAAATCAAAAGATTTTACCGAGGAAAGGAGTGGTGCCTAATACTACTGCAATAAGGGTAATGTGAAGTACCGTTTATTTAATATTATCTTTGTTTTCTTAGCTTTTAAGAGAGTCGTCCGGGAGTTGCAAGCAGCGAGGGGCGAGTTCGAGGAGTGTCACGGATAAGTGGACCTCTAGGAGCAGGGGAACCTTGTTCCCCTGCTCCCACGCCTATATATAGACCCCTTCGGGCTCCGCTCATGGACTGTATAACTTCTTACAGAGCTCATCAGAATCTAGTTCATATGATCGCATCTAGGGAGTGCACTGGTTCACGAGAAGGAGCGACCGCCGGTTGATTCTCGGCGGCGGGATTCAGTATCGCCTGCACATCTAGGTGTCTATAGGTACTGCGAAGTGTTACCGCTGGAGCGTGGGATACTGGCGGCCAGTCCGTCACCGCCGCCTTAGAGACCTGTGTGATACCTTGTTCCCGTCCTATCGTTTGTTCCCCTGACATCGAAACCTTCCCCAGTGCACTTTGAGAACCCCTGGTTTCAGACATGGATCCCAAATCCGAGGAACGACAACAGCGGTCCAAGCCCAGAGCATCAGACTCGAGTCCTCATGTACACCCACCCCTCGCGTTCCAGGGGACAGGAGTGGGAGGACACGGCCTGACAACACCCACGCCTACGCCTGGCTCCCAGCAGCCGTCATCCACAGCTCCCTCATCAGCAGAGCGCTCATCTCCCTCGGCTCGCCCCTTGCCGGCCACAACAGCGGCAAGACGCGTCTTGATCCCGCGGAGGCTACGTTTGATTAGCTATACGTTCTAGGGTTCCCACACTGATCATCATCGATGCATAAGAGCAAATGAAGTGATCAAGAATTGCAATGCGACGACGATCGAGATTGCAATGGTGCGTGTAAGGTGGTTGAGTAAGAATGGTTGAGGATTGGTGTTGTTGGTTGCATACTGAAACCAACAGTCCAACCTATAATCGTGATTGGTCCCGGTAGTTTGAATCGACCGGCCTGGCCGACAACTTTTTGGTTGGGATGTAGTACTTAAGGGATATGTACTGCAGTGCGAGGGCATGTGAACTGACCTACACCCCGGTTGATAACCCGACCATAACCGTATTAGGTTGTTGACCTGTCGTACTCTAATTCTTTTTTTGCCCAGCTTGCTTCAAGATCCCTATACATAGTACCTATTGGTACAAATGCAGAGATGCCGTACCCTTGGTTATTTTGGGTGGTCCGTCGTCCCCGACCTTAACCGCGGGTGCCGGTGTGTCCGGCAGGTTGGTTTGACCTGCAGCCATCGATTCGGTGTGCAGGTTTTTCATGTGTCGGCGGCAGATAGAAGAATACAAGGTTACTGTGTACTTTTACTAGTAAATCTGACGTACCACCCTAACAGCGGGCGCCAAGAAAAAAAGTTGTTAACAGAGCCTTGTACTTAAATGATTGGATTGGTGATAGGTTACGGATCTATACTATACACACAGGAGCCGCTCGGGTCTGTCCCAGAAATACTATCTAAACTATTTCAAACCAAGAGCATTAAAAGCAATTGATTGGTACCTATGACAGATGGTTTCATAGGCAAGGAACATGCTGTACGATGATAGCAGATGCAATCAATCCTATTACGACCCCAATTAACCACACTAGATCACCATTCTGCACTCATCAAGTTAGCGGGAGGTTCAAGCCGGTGGCAAGACGTTTGCATTACGTCTGCCGGCCCGGCATGTGTGTTTTCTTCAGCCCGGGCAAGGATGCAATGGGGATAGATGTCGTCATTGAGATGGACCTTACCGAGGACCTGTCGCGATTGTCTATTATCTGGTAATTCGACTCCTCCTGCAGCCAGCCTCTTCACAGCAAGCATCGCAGATGTCGGCCACGAGGTCTGGTGCTCCGCTAATAGTGCGTTGACTGCGTCCGCTCGGAGGTCCAGGGCGAGGGCTGAAGAGGCATTACCCTTTGCTGAACAAGAAATCAGGTTGAGGGGTGAAGAGCCTCCTCCTGCAAGACCAGACACAAGTTGCTGGCAGGCAGCGTTTAACGCAGGCCGTATGCTCAAAGGAAGCAGAGGAGTCAATGATACCCTCATAAACAAATCAGAAGTTGCAGGCGAGTAAACAGACCTAGAGGCAAGGCTAGACATGAAACCAAGAAGACTATTCACAAGTATGCAGACATTGAAGCAAAGTTACTAAAAGGAATCAAGGTACATCGAAAACGAATTACCACCGCTCCCAAACTCGCATCGAGATCTAGGTGTTCATCCACTCCAGGGAGGCTTCTTGAACGCTGAAGAAAGTCACCTACAAAGCCGTAAAGACATGATGTCTTGGAGTGAGGTAAATCAACGAGTTGCCCATGGCCACTTCGTGCTGGGATGCATGTGGGTGTACACAAACAAGTTCGATAAACATGGCTATTTCAAGAAATGCAAAGCTCGACTCGTTGTCTGCGGAGATCAGCAATCTACGCATGGAACTGAAGAGACTTATGCCTCAACACTGGCAGGAAGGTCGTTTAGGACTCTGATCGCAATCGCAGCAAGGTTTGACCTCGAACTGAAGAAATACGATGCAGTCAACGCATTTGTCAACGCTCGACTCGAGAAGGATGTATCAAGCTGCCGATAAGTTGTCATTTCTTGCTGGTATAATGAAGGATACGCGCGGCTTTAGTCTACTGACATACCTTGGGAATTATCTCGACCGGAATAGCGCCATTGCCAGCAACGACAGGATCTGTTCACGGTCGATCCAGAGACAGCCCCCTCCTGGATATCCTTCGCACAACCCGTACACCAACGTGATGCCACTGTCTAACGAGTTCCCCCCCCTTCATGCGGCGCTAGAGGGGTTGGTGCTCGGCCGAGAATCATCTCTTGCAGTACGTTCAGGCAGGAGCCAGGAGCTTTGCATTTGCCGGTTCCGTTCGAGTTTATGGTATCTCTTGACCTGACAACCATCATGGTTGGTGTATAAGTTGCCCTGAGACCCAACATTGGAATACTACAGAGGCAAGCCTTTCCTCCGCTACAAGAACTGCTGCAGGTGAAAGGGAAGAGTATTAGCTAAGCAGTTTGTGAAAAGAAGACACTGAACAGGCCATTGATCAATGGTTAGCAGTAACACTGCTAACACCAGACGCCAAAGGCACATTCAACGTAGCGGTCGTCGTCCGAATGATGATGCAGGGGTTGGCAAACGCTATAGGAGCCGTATGGACTGTTCATGGGTTAATATTACATTTGAAGACTTAGGCTAGATGTAAAATTGTAAAAACTATATTTTATGTACAAGATGTAGCAGCTACCCTTTTATTATCGTATAAACATTGTTCAAAATAGAGGCAGCTAATATTGATATCGAGTATAACGGATATGGTAATGTCGACGCTACCGATCAGTGTGAGCGGGGGTTATCCACGTATGCAGATGGGTAGTATCCTCTAGTACAGGATACTGCGTACTATCCAAACAGCCAATACTCGACAAGGCCAGATGATGTCACGGCTACAAGGCCTCCAAGCTTCGTACACACCAGGCCAATCAAGCTTAAAACCGGTGATCTGCATCCAAACAACTTCCTACACTCGAACCTATGAGCAACCGTGGAGATAACACGGAACGAGTCCCTCCCTCAGACCCTAGACTTTGAGGTGGTTTCGACCAGAGGGAGTAGGTGTGAACCAATAACACCCCTACAGCGAGGATGCCAGACCACCAACCCCCTCCCCTTCCCTACCTTTAATACATCATAGAGGTGAGTCATCTAGCTCGACGCATAGCAACGGAGCTGAGGGGTTGAGTTGCCGGTAACTTGGTGAGGTATGTACAGAAAACTAGCAAATGGGACCCCAGGCTGTTGGCTTCGGATCCATCCTAGCTGTCCGGATGCTCTCCGCTCCCCTAACTTCGGCCAAACGCCGTGTGAGATTGGACTGCGTTGTTCTTCTCATTGGACGGCTATACCCGATAGCTTGAAGGGACAGGCCCGCCTCGACTCCATCCCTTTCGAAAAGCCCCTGATTTTTCTAGCGTAATACCAATAATTAGTCAACAACGTCGGATGGTTGCAGTTTAGGCAGGAAAGCTAGTTACGTTTTAGTAAAGATGGTAGGCAAGGGTGTTGTGATAGTAGTAGAGGACCTTGTTACTGTGACGAGCGTAGTGCTTGTGTCCGGGGCCTCCGACACACAATTCTCTAGACCCGCTGTTGTTAAGTCATCTAGATGGTCTGGTCTGTTATGGAGCCGCCACAGTATGTCTCACTGGCAGAGCAAGGGTAAAGAAATAGTTGGTGGGTCACGGTGCTTCGGAACCTTTTTATTCTCCGCATGACTACCGATACCGTTTCGCTAGTAATGGGACTGGTTAGGGGATGCAACATGGTCGAGCTGGTATGAAGATGGGAAGATGGCGTCCGAACAGAAGGGCTAATCTGAAAGCTATACTTCGACCACGATGTTCTACGGACGTTACGGAATCAGAGCGTCGGAAAGAAGCGAAGTCGCTAGATGCGCAAGTGCGCTGCCATTCAGCATTGGCTTCATCTATCTTGGCGTTACACTGTTGGATCGTGCCAAATAAACCGTTGACATGGTGCTCCACTGCACGCATAAGAGGTAGTAAGTTATTATTCAGTCCTCTAAAGTATAAGGCCTTCGCTCTGGTTCTTCCAATTTCTCGTGTGAGCTCTTCTATCCTCATCTGCCTCGTAACCGGTGTCTTCAGCGCATGATTGCCGTCAACGAGATCTAGAGCAGTAGTAGATCCACCGAGATGGCGGATCTCGAAGTCAGTTCGGGGTAGGGGAAGGGAATGGCATTTTAACCAATGATTCGAGGCTAGAGTTTTCTTGGTGACTAAAGCGTAAGTAGGTATTTTCTTGCTGTCCGCGGGAGTTTGTCTGTATTTATTAGCCATCTATAATCTACATGTCCAGTTCTGGCCAGTGGTCAGATCTGGATATTAATGCCGCCAATACAAAAAATAGTACAATACATAATCCCTCTAATAGGAGAACCGACCACTTTATCCTTGCCCTGAAAGTATCTAGCTTGTACACGTATAGAACAGTCACAGCCCTCGCGACGGAGTGCGTGACTTGCGATGTCCACTTGGCAGTCGCGTCAATTCTAGCCCTCCATTCCCTTCTCTTAGCCCTCATTCTATCAAATCCTGGTTGTAGGTCCGGAGCGCCGAATCTGGCAAGCAGGTAGGACTTTCCCAGAGAATGACAGGCACAGCCGGTAAACTTGTTGGCGCAGGTGCAGACTATGCGCTCCTCACTCGCACTGGGGCTATTCGATGGAACCGGCCTGAGGACTGATCGTGGAAGGGTTGTCTGGTGTTAGGGCCTGGAAGCTTGAGTGGACCAGTTCACATCGGGTAAGGTGTCGCCGACGAATAGGTTTCTGTTCGTTTCTCACTCGCACTGAGATTATCACGATCGGGAACTGGTGTCTCCTTGTTGAAGGGAGGACCTGGCACCAGATCCTGGAGAACAGGATGAAACAGGTCGCATTCAGGGTGTCGCCAGCGGATGGGATGTGTTTCCGGAGGAGGTCGTATCGTGGCTGGAGAGGACGGATGCGCATGTCGGTGGACCGAGAGACTGAAAGGCAGTTGGGGTCTGCTTAAGGTGCAAACCTTCTTATTGCGTGGCACTGCTCTGGGCGGTGGCGAGCCGGCAGACCGGATGTCCGCTAGGGGGCTGTCCACCCCCTGACTACAGGACCCCCATCAGTGCTAGGGCGGGCGATGGTTACTCGCACGGGCTGGGGCTACACGGTCAGAAAAGGAGGGACCACACGGGAAGTTTACCAAGGCAAAAGCAGACTGCTTCAAGCAGAGGTAGTAGACGCCGAAGTGTATGGCGCTCTCATGGGACTGGCAGCAGCAAGAGCTATTGGACGCTACAAACGACTATTCGTTTGCCTGGACAACACATCCGTAGTCCACGGGCTAAACGGGGCCCCGCCAGAGTCGTCGAGAAACCGTTTATACGCTTTAAAGAGCTAGCGACAACACACGGGCCAGGGGTCACGGTTAAATGGATACCCGGACATAAAGACATTGACGGTAATGAGGCTGCTGACAAGCTGGCAAAAGACGGCGCAATGATGGTACCGGGTGCTATAAACCCGCCTACGATGTTGTGGGGAGAAGAAAAGTCCCCTACACATATTCTTCTGTGGCCGGTTACGGAAACACAGGCTGCTGCCTACTCGAACGCCGAGAGCAGCTTTTACAACATTCTTAGGGGAAGAGAGCGTAGAATAGGCAAGATTCGTGGAGAAGACCAACTTTTTACTAGGATATGTCTTAGATAATCCTAATAAGGTAATAAATAAGGCTAGGTCGTAAGGCCGAGGCCCTATAACAGCGTGGATGGTGAAGCCCTTTTCCGGCGGGCGGGTTTTGCCTGAGGCCCAGACGTCGCAGCTAAACGTAGAGTATGATCGGATCCTGGATAACTGAACCTATGTTTCCCGCGACCTCTCTAACTAAGGCGCTCGTGGCCGTTAATGCTATAATAGTGGACATGCGCAGCTTTTGGACCTATCACTTCTGCTGACCCACCGGATTTCAGATTTAAAGGAGGTGAAATATTACTTTAGTGCATGTCACTTACGATGGATGTTTTATAGATAATCTGTAGTTATCCAATTGGGAAGTTGCTAAGCATCGTGCTAGCTAGCACAAGATGTCTAAGCCAGTGGTTCCGAAATAATCAACTCGAGAGGTGTGTTATAAAAAAGAGAAGCTTCTTTTAAGCGCAACTAAAAGCTTGCTGACGATTCCAAGTAATGCTAATAACTTGCAGAAAACTAATCCATATATACAGTATGGTGTCAAAGGCTTTCGCAAGCGAAAATTTTGGGGAGCCTATTGTAGCTCGGCATGATGTCATTATAGTTGTGAAAGCGCTAAATCTATTTAGCCTACGTTGGTCTAATTGCGTGGGTTCAACATTAGTATTATTAATCCTTCCCGTGAATATTCTTTCCGTTTATTAGTTAATGCGTCTTTTAATATGTTCTTCCCTGTTTTAGTACGCTTGCCTATATATACTAGTTATATATATGGGTGATTGTTCTAAATGGAAAGTAGCATACATATACCTCTTATAAAAGAAGACATGAAGAGTTTAACGCCAACTACTGCTAGTACACAATCTCCACGCAGAGGAGAAGAGCACCTCGAGGCCAATCTGTCAAGCCTATAAATCATGTGACAAAACGATCAGCTACCCAGCGCTCACATGGTCCCGTTCGCGACCATGGGCCCCTAGTACCACGGAGCGGTATGCGCAGACATAAGCTGGTTTGGAAAGTATGTGAGCGGTGCAGAATAAGAAAAAGACGCGGTTCGAAACGACAGGATTACCGACGTTCGTAGGAAGGTTGTACGCGGTTACTTACTTGAGCCGGTCGGCCTAGGTTATTTAGCGGCCGACACACTCACACTCACTCACACTCACATTCACACTCACGAGCATTAAGGGGCATAGACACATGTATCAAGTCAGTATATTAATTCATGACAAAGTAAAGGAGGAGTAAATAATTGTCGTGATAATTATAAGCGGCTCAAGGAACACTCGTAAGATGTCATTAAAAGTCGTAGTTGTGTTGTTCTTTCCGGGGTACCAGTTCGTGGTTCGTGGTTCGATCGTATCATCACCGTCTCCTCTAGAGTATCCATATATCCAACAGACCAGCCAACACCCAAACATCCAACTCACAAACTACTAAACAAGATCGGCACATCCATGCTTCCGTGGTCGCGTGTTGTGATAGGCGCATCATTGACAGCATAACTACCTCCCTTTCCAAATAACCCCTCTCTGAAGCGCGCACTAGCCAAGAAAGATGATGCGCCAAAGCTTTCTTTCATAGGGCTGCTATCCCTGCCGGTGTTTTCAAATTCTTTACCGAGGCGACTGAGGCGACTGAGGACGAGCTCATTGGCGCGCCGCAGAGCGCTGGTCTGCACCTCGACGTCCTCAGCCATGAGCCGGCGCTTCTTCTCGGCTGCAAGATCGCGCTGCACGGCCGTGATCTCGGAACACAGCTCGGCCGTCGGGTCGTATACTGTGGGCTGTAGCAGCGTCGGCATATTGGAAGATGTGTCGAGAATGGGCGCCGAGATGGCCATCTTCTCTATTCCTCAACGACTTTTCCTTCTTAGCGCTCTATTTTACTACCAATCGGTCGGCGTCTCTTCCCTCTTTATTAAGATGTCCTCTTTAGATCTGCAGCAACGCGCACACGCTGCGATTCGCGATGTAAAGCTCGGGATTGCCGTCCGAGAAGCCGCGCGAAAGTGGGATACTCCCCGGTCGTATCTCAACCGCCGCCTTAGTGGTATACCTAC
>MU280970.1:0-39765 GCA_022385605.1 Xylariaceae sp. FL0594
TTGTTGTTGTTGTTGTTGTTGTTGTTGTTGTTGTTGTTGTTGTTGTTGTTGTTGTTGTTGTTGTTGTTGTTGTTGTTGTTGTTGTTGTTGTTGTTTTTGTTGTGTGCTTGCCTGTATGTGTGTAAAGTTTTTGCTATTTGGGGATCATGGATGGGATGGGATGGGATGGCTCTCGTCGTGGGAAGGAGGCCTGGTGATGAGGGCGCTTTTTCGATTTAAGTAGAGAGAAGAATAATACCTCGTTATGAGCATGCATTTAGAGTTAGGTAGGTATCTAACCTAGGTTTAACATAATTAGATCTCGTATTTCTGTTTCAATTCTTCTCTCAAAGCTCTGTAAGTGAACCGGCACAAAACTGATGTTTCTCCTAGGCTAGACGAGAGCCAATAAACGTCAAAGTACCAGAGTAGTATGTAATGTAGGTCGTGGTCATGATTGAAAAGAGGTAGGTACCACTGTAGTGTATGTAGTATAGTATAGTATGTTTGTTCTAACCTATACACTCTCCTGCAATCGATTGGTTTAAGTTCTTTTTCGAAAATTCTACTGCGGATGTAGAAATGGGAGAAAAATACGGAGATGAAATGTCAAGAAAAATGAAGTTGAGAGAGGCATACAAACTCACTCACTTTTTTGACCATAACTTACACTTACACTGGAAGTTGAACGCATATATATATATACCAATGTCAAAAACTAAAAGATCCAAGGTGTCGATTAAGACTATTGTTTGGGAGAATTGATGGAATATTTGCAAAGATGATAAAGTCGAACGGAGCTCATGGTAAGGTTTGACTCTGTATCTTCCCTCAATCTGGACTAACACGACATTCGGTTTACAAGAGCCATGGAATCGAATCCCTCTAGTGAAGACTTACCAGGAGGACAATCTGGGAGAGAATGGAGATAGATGAAAATCGGATACTCAGCGAGTTTGTAATAGGTATATGAAATAAACCATCTACTTCTTGCTGAACTTCTAAAACATCCCTCCAGTCAAAGAAAAATACAACCCCTGTCACGATCCTATTACGAGTCTTCCCCGGTTCCTAATGGGGCAAAAGGGGGACGCTGCAACGCTCAGGTAGAAGCGTGAAAGAGATATCTATCCAAGAATTCGTCAATGAAGATATTAGACTCCTCGATCTGGCGGCCTGCAAACACCTCCGGACTGGAATACCCAACAACAACACGATCTGGTGTCAGTAAAGGGACGGAACGCAACAACGGCAAGCGAGTGGAGAATGATTGTGAACATACGGCTTCGAAGCTCCTCTCAGCACACGGTTGTACGCCTCTCGCAAGCCTGGGCGCATGAAATCTTCCAGAGCTAGGCTCTCCATGAGCAATTCGCGGAGGTCGTTGTCGAGATTCGGCCAGTCATCCGGATTGACAAGGCCGTTCGCGATTGTGTGATAGTCATCCGTCTGGGTGAGTTGGCCGATCAAATTTCCCGCATCGGGTCCTCCCAGCATCCATATCATTGTCTTAGTGGCGGGAAAGTTAGCCCGATGGACTATTGACTGGCTCGTCCATATCTTCACGATCGGGAGGTAAAGGGAGGGGGGGGATATAGGTAGTACCCTGGCAACCGCGGCAAGGTTCCGGTGTATGGCTTCCTCGGGTGTTCGGCTATAGCTCGACATCCCATAGTCGATTACTTTGAAGATTGGTATCACCTTGTCTATGTGCCAGCGTACATTAGCATCAGCAGCGGCGTGTAGGGAACAAGGGTGAGTTCGACCAACGTTCACTATCATTGAGCCACCTGCCACCGATCATGACATTCCGCAGAGCAATGTCGTTGTGGGTGAATCGTCCCGGCTCCTTGTTATCCTGTGGCAGTTGTTCAATCTTGGTGGGCGCACCGGGGGGACCCCCGGGAGGATACGCCATACCGATAACGGCCCGTATCACTGAACAACCAGCCGCCCTCCTACGTCAGCAATCTCACTTCTCCTTCGCAGAAGTACATAGGGGTAAAAGGGCGACTGCATACTGCAGAGATATATCTTCCACAGGAGTCGATTCGGTATTGGCACCCCGGCGCGCCAGATTCTCTCCCACATGGTCAGAAGGTCTCCGTTCTCCATATACTCGAGCAGAACGGCTGGACCGTCGAGGTGGCTTATAGACCTGATCAAATTCTTCGGCGGGTTCTTGAAGGCGCCGAGGAGGCGTCGCCACCAGGGCAGTTGAGGCGACTCGAAGGATACTTTCCGTCTGTAGTAATTGACCTCCTCGGAAGAGGCAATCATCTGGAGATGGTGGGCGTTTCCTCTCATCCGCTATTATAGTATCGAAGCGCGGTCAGTCAGAGAAGGACCCTAGGGCTTATAACCTCAACCGAAAAACACACCTGGAGACTATGCGACTCCTTGATTAACTCCTCGTTGCGATAGACGTCGTTCATCAACAGACTGCGCTTCAAGACCAGACGCCTCCTCTTGTGAATGTGAAGCGGATCGCGGTTGGTTATCAGCATGGTCACGCCGAACGTCCCGTTGCCCAGTACCTTCTCGAGCTCCCACAGCTTGGACTTGTCGAGGATCGACCTCATGAGCCGCTCCTGCAAGTCCACAATCTCCCGCTCCCTCTCTTCGGTGAGTTGGACGAGCGCCATGGTTAGGACTCTTCACTTTTATCAAAAAGTCGCAGGTCTTCTGAAGGTGGCTACAAGGTAGGTAGCGGACGACCTGCGACGCCCAGAGGCATAGCAGCTCGCATGGCCGTCCATATTGCAGATCTACTGGTCGTTTGCCGACTTGATCACTTACGTTTTCATCCCCTGCAGGAAGTGCAGTGCTTTGTCTCCTCCGAATCAAAGAGATGTGTCAAAGAAAAGTGCTGTATGAGGCAGCAACTCAGCAAGAAACAATAGCTTCGTTCTTTCCCAGCTTAATTCTGTTCCCATATACCTACCTAGGTTAACAAATTGAGAAAAGGAAGGAAAGTAGCAGAGAAGAGGAGAGAAGAGAAGGAGAAAGAGACAGTGATGAGTAAGGTACTGTGTGCAAGCACTTTTCTCGACCTGTGCCTACCTCACCCGTGACCCATGGCAATCAAAGCCAGAAAGCGCAGTCTTTGGTAGCGCAAGTCTTGAACGTGACCACTTGGACATTTTATAAAACCTACATTCATGAGAAAGGAGTGACCAGTCTCAACATTCTTCAAGTAGGTACCTCAGGTTAGGGATGCTCTTTTCCTCTGTTGTTGTTGGCTAACCTAGAAGGTTAGTCTAACTGCCATGGCTCTTGATTGACTTAGGTTATTTGAGAGACTGTAATGACCTTAGGTACCGTGGTGTCTACTTGTACAAGTAGGCGTTGCAACCCAAAGCGATCGATGCCAATTGGGGCAGAGACAGACGTTAGCGCCTCCTGAATTGACGGACTGAATGTTTAGAACATAGGATGTACATAACTTAGCATTCTTCAACAACAAAGGCCAGGTGGCGGAGTGGTTAACGCGGTAGACTCGAATATTCACTATTACAGTGTGTATCTTGCCATCTACTTCCTTCGGGAGCGTCTGTTCGAATCAGGCCCTGGTCGGTTATCTTTTGCTCGCTTGTGATTATTTTTTCAGTTTATTTTTTATTCCTCTTATTCAGTAAAAACAGTTTTAAATTTTTTTTTTAATTTCTACTGCTGTACTGTATGCAATATTGTTGCATCTTTTCTTGTGTTTTCCTAACCTTGCATAAAGTAATTGGTCTATGTTGATTCAAGGGCAACTTACCTTGTCGCTACGAGGGAGGAGGATAAGTACATAATGATACAGTGACGGTGATGTTGGCTGGAGTACGTCTCCATCGCATCCCCGCCAATAGGTACGCTTTACAGGTCCCAGTTGCGTCGCCTGTCTGGTTACACCACCTCCGTGCTCAACACCCAACCACGTCTAGATAGGTCCGGCATCACCAGCAGTTGCAAGGTCAAAAGAGCGCTTTGCCCAACGCAGTCATTTACCATGGCAGGAGACCGCCATCGGTGTCTATCATGCCGTTCTTCGCGATATCGTCATCCCTCTTCCCGAGAACCACGTCGACGAGGCTATGGGCCGGTTGTTTGGCGTCCCTGGCACCCAACTGTATGCGCGACGCGCGGGCCTCCTCGCCCGTGAGGTTGGTGACGCAAAAGCTCGGGTTGAAGGCGAGGACCCGGGCGGGGCTCTCCCAGTCGGCGAAGTTATGCCTGTGGCAGGCCGCGAGCATGTTGAGCGCCGCCTTGCTGATGCGGTACGAGTCCCCGCGGAGCTTGGTGAACTCGCCGTTGGGGTCAAGCCGGAGCGTGATGGAGCCCTGCCCCGAGGAGACGTAGATGACGTAGGGCTTGGCCGACCGCTTGAGCAGGGGCTCCAAGGTGTTGGTGACCATCATCTGGCCCAGAACGTTGACCTCGAACGTCTGGCGGGTCGCCTTGACCTCGTCGGGCTCCTGGTAGGCGGACATGCCGGCGTTGTTGATGAGTACGTCTAGCCTGCCGAACTCCTTCTCGATCTGCTCCTTGGCGGTCGTGATGGTCTCCTGATCGTTCACGTCAAGCCGGACAACCGATATGGTTCCCTTCAGCGAGTTCCCGTACGCTGCTCGGATCTCGCTCAGAGCAGCCTTGCCCTTCTCCTCGCTCCTGGCGCTAAGGTACACGTGGAAATCGGCCGAGGTCTGGGCCAAAGCCGCGACGGTCTCATAGCCGATACCGCCGTTGGCACCTAATGTGCAAAGGTCAGCCTTCTAGCTGCTAACCCAACCTGACACTCATCCCAAGTTTAACATACCCGTGACGAGGATGATGGTCTTGTTAGCAGCCATTTTGATCGTTTATCTGAATATTCTTATGACTTGTTGGGAATGCCTCGCTCTGAAGTTGTTGTAAGTCGGGGAAGGGGAACTCGTCAAATCTTTAACCTATTAGGTACTTAGTCGACCAAGTATGAAGAATGTGGTTTTCAGCTCAATGTACCAAGATCAAGAAGCTATCCAGAGCTCCTGTTCCATCTTTTATGTAGGCCGCGAATATCAAAAAGCGGCACAACAGAGCGGGAGACCATGGCTGCTAAGTCCGTAAAATGCGAGCTTCAGCCGTATACTGAGCTGAAATGTTGTTAGCCTACCTAGTACAGGATGCTGTTTCCTTGAGCTTCCTTGACGGTGCCTGCGTTTACAGCTGTGAGGCCCGCGATGCCTAGGCCGACTTTTTAAGTCCGCTAAGTCCCTTGGGGGATAACAGAATGACTTACATATATTCCAGTTGCCTTTGGCCTCAATGTTCCGCGGAATCCAGACAAATGACGGTTAACCAACTCGAAGGATCGGAGCCTACCTATTTAGGCAGTAATGCGCAGAGCGCTTCTCATCATTATTCTCCACGATCCCCGTTGCCGTTCTGCCGCCTTTCCCCGGTTCCAATGGCGGTGTTCCGTCCGGCGTCCGCGGATCCCTTGAGAAACCTCTACGGTTGGCTTTTTCTATTTTCTCATGTGTATATCCTCGCGAGGTGGGTAACGCTTTCTTTTATTTACTCCACTCGCCATATTCTCAGATCGGGCTTTGGCACCACCAGAGTTGGGATGCAGCAAAAGAGGATGGCCAGACCAGATATTTGATTGTTGGCGAAGGGCTGATTCTGGGTGATAAACCCAACCATAACAAAACTCCATGATCTGGTAATTAGGTTATTCCTGCCTGAAGTACGGCCCACGGGGCACCCAACCAATGGTCTCCCTCGGTATCGCCTTGACTTTCCTAGCATCGGCTGAGTTTCTTTGATATTTGACTCTGGTTACCTAGTATACTGCAAGGTTTCATGATCGCCAGTGTCAGCAACCGGGTATAATCTGCTGTTGATACTGCCGTCCAGTTACATACTGGCCCTGTATCACCACTATACTGCATTCAGCCAATCATAGTGAATTTGAAGGGTTACTGTGTAAAGCTGTGTATTTGTCGACAAGTCCTTGAAGTGCTGCACTAAATGTGCGACTCGTTGTATGATGGCGACAGACAACATTTACAGTTGGCAAATTCCCTCTCCTGAGATTAAATACCTAAAAGTTCTATCTAGTCTTGCTGCATGTGGAAGCAACGCTCCAGCAGTTGTGTAACCTTAGCCCCAGGTGATTTACGCGGCTGCTCCTAGGCTACCATATGTTCCATTTCGTGTATGCTGCCAAGCACATAGTACTAACATAAGAAACGCTCTAATTTTAGTCTCTAATATACCTTCCCCCCTGGGTCAGTAATAAGCAAATCCATTCAACTGAGTAAATATTTCCCTACCTCCTACCTAACCTTGAATAACAGTGACTGTGTTGGAAAGCGCCATCCAAAGTCTGCAACTAGTCCCACCAACTGTGTTTTTTCCGTTGCCATTTCTCGCTTTAGAACATTGGTTAGGAAGGTAGGTACACTCGTGAGTCGTGTTGCACTCAGACCTCACACAACAATGGGAAACTAGACGCGATGCGCCTGACATAACCTCATGTACGCGATTGCCTTCTTCGTCTTTCGCTTTCGCGCCTTAACGGACGCAACCTGTGACTTACTTTGGTAGTCGCTACCACACACTGCGATAAAACAAGTTTACCAATTTTTCCTTCCCACGGCTCGTTAGGACTGTCCTTCTTTTGCTAGACGATCCAAAGCTTCAGCTTTGTGACACACGCTCGCTTAGAACCTCGATCTCGCTGCTACAAATCTCGCTCTCGCTTGACGCTTTTTGCTTCAACCTACCGCTCACTTAATACAATACGCCTGTACCGTGGTTAGCTGTTTCGTCCTTCGACAATCAGGGATGGTGGTTTCCCTCATAAGAGCCCCGAGGGGCATTCGAATCTTGCTTCCGCTTAGCTTCTTCCTGACGGTATTGGTCCTGGTCGGCGTTTATCACAACACCGGCCACGCGACCGATCTTCTGAACACCATAACCAACAAGTTCGAAGCACAGGGCCACGATGATGTGCAGAACAACAAAGAGCCATCCCACGACCGTCCGCCCAGCTCTCACCCCCTGCCCAAGTACAAGCCGACGGTGACGCTAGCCGTGCCCACTATCACCGATCCCTTCCCGCTGCTAGCCTCCTCGACCGGCGCCCCTCCGCCTATCCCCGAATACAATGTCCCGAAATCAGGTCTCCACCGCGACTATGGCCTCGGCTACATGCCCCCTCTGTTCATAGGCTTCACGCGCCAGTGGCCCATGCTTCTGCAGTGCGTTGTGAGCTACCTCGCGGCAGGCTGGCCGCCCGAGTCTATATACGTGGTCGAAAACACGGGCGTACATAACGCCAACGCCAACGGGAAGCTGACGCTGCAAAACCCGTTCTATCTCAATCACACCACACTGCGTCGCCTAGGCGTCAACGTCATACAGACGCCCGTCCTGTTGACCTTCTCGCAGTTGCAAAACTTCTTCTTGTCGACGGCGGCCTCGCGTAGCTGGCCGCACTACTTCTATTCGCACCAGGACGTTCTGGCTTTCTCCTTCGAGGACGGGCCCGATACGATCAACCGTCCAGGGGACCGGGAATGGTTCTTCTACAACGACAAGGAGAAGATGGAGGCGATGCGTCCCGCGGCCGCCCGCCAGCCGGGATACCGGACCATTTACGAGAACTGCCTGCGCGAGATAAACCAGACGCTGGCGAGCGGGGAGAGGTGGGCTTTCCGCTGGTTCCAGTACGATCACCTCACGCTCGTGAACCGTGAAGCCCTAGAGGCCGTCGGTGGGTGGGATAGCCTGATCCCGTACTACGGAAGCGATTGCGACATGAATGCGAGGCTCGAGATGGACGGATGGACGATGCGCAATCGTCGTGTCGGTATCATCAACGACGTCTCGACTGTCCTGGAAGATCTTGCTGGACTGTATCGTGACCCCAAGGTGATACCCAGCTTCTTCGATCCCAATCCCGTTCTTGGAGTCGAAGATTCCAAGGAACCAGACCAACCAGATGTTGTTGGCGATGCGCCGAAAAAGAGCAATATGACGGAAGGCGAAGAAGTTGGAGATGATACCGGCACAGCCAGTGAGAGCGAGAATGAGGCAAACATCACAGAAAAACGCAATGCAGACAGTCTGGGGCAGTCTCCTGTAGTCGACGCAAATGACCCGTTAGACTATTTCCGCACCCTTCTCAAGGTTGCCGACGAGATGGGCGAATACAAGTATCGGAATCGTGACTTGGCACGCAATTCTTGGCAGGGTAGCCAGCATGGTGGAAGCGGCGAGCCATATTATTACAACCCGGATGGGTTCTCCACCTCGTTCTGGATACTGGCCGAAGCCGGCCGAGAAGTATTCAGTCGGAAATGGGGCCACCGTGACTGCAATCTCGTGGAGGAAACGGCGTTGAAGCTGGGGGATCAGTGGCTCGTCGAGGCGGACTGGGAAGATGCCCCCTAGCCAAGGATCCTAGGCGCCTGGTCGGTCGTCGAGCTGTATGGAGTACATAAAAGCATTTGATATTATCCAGGACGGCGCTTGTTGTATATGTGGACGCATGGTGTACCTATGCCTCGGATAAGGGAAAGAACATCACAATATTTACCTTGGGCTTGATAATCGCTAATTATAGGGAGCAACGGACGATGATACGGTGGGACGCGACTGGACTGGACACCAACATGAGACCATAGGTTAGACGTGGGATGTTAGGGAGTAGTGATAGACGAGAAACTCCGTGTAACTGGCAAAGATTCATCCTTAAGAAGCGCCCAAGATTTCCATCTCCCTTTCCGATGCCCCTTGGAAGCCCGGTCCGTGGTGTACTACACAGTAGAGAGGATAATGCTCACCAAAAGGGCGAATACGGAGGCCCAGAAATAACCCTTAGCCTTAGCACGATTTCGGAATCTCGCCTTGAGGCTAGAAGATCTGCAAGTTCCAGTGCAACGGCTGTGTGTCTGACTTGAAAACTAGGAAGATGCCGCGTGCTTACGTGGTACAGTAGTAGCGCCTCGATTTTTCCCGACCCGAAGGAGCAGTCCTTGATGGATTACGAGGTGTTACACCTGTGGCACAGTGTCCATGAGTGACCCTCGTCTGCCCTTGACTTGCCCCTATTCACCGGAGTTGAGATGGCAAGGTGCAATGGATATTCGTGGGGATCCGACAGCTGATTTATTCTGGTCTTCCTGACGCGACGGAGATTGCTGTCTTCCTTCTCTGTCAGGACTTCTAGCGAGGAAGGGAGCCGGAGAATTCATTGCGAGAACAAGCCGTCATTATCCCTGGCAGCTGGCTTCTGTACGCCCCGCTTCTTAGATAACTTACCAAGCGCTCGAGACTGCTATTTTCCCAATCCATGTGCTTGGGACGGTGCATGTTGTGAGTGGTGACTGGATGGATATGTACAAGAATTTGTTTCCGAAGTTGTTGACTTCAAGGTCTTCGGCAAAGCTGATTGGTGAAACGTTGTTAAGGGACAGGAGAGTGACGCTAAAAACATCTGCATGTCGGTACTTGGTCTGGCCAAGCCAGCCTAACCTTAGATACCTACATGTACTTTTCGCGGCTAGGTACTGTGACGGGACTGTGACATGGCCGCCGACCTGGGATACCTTTTCTTCCATTTAGCGGTGTGCTTCTTACCCATGAAGTTTTCTAGGTTTCGCAAAGTGCTCGAATTACCTGTCTTAACCCCCTAGCCCTAATCATCGTAAGAAAATTTACCGAAGGTAATAGGTACTCTGATATGCCATCCCTGTGTCCCACCGTACCTGTATCTCGCATTTGACCCCAGGGTTAGGTAAATTCACTAATCTTATGTACTGCTGTACTCCGTACAGCCTACATTCAAAGCAATTGGTTGCTACGTCAATAAGGAGTTGCCAAGCGCTTGGAGGCGTGGATAACGGGCGCAGTCGAGCAGATCAGCACTCGATTCGCTCTGGCTCGGGGGACTGAACTGAGTAATTGGACTCTTTGAGAAGCTTGAGTCCCTGGCGTTGCCCCTGCCATGGGCCCTGGGGGGTGCCGAACATCTCAACAAGTGGTTCCGCTTGCAGAAGCAGTGCACACGTTAGGCAAGATTCCCATCTTGGGCGCATAACGAGCCGGCCGATCACCTCCAGATCTGCACCCAACCTTCTCCCAGACAGTGGCAAGAAGACAACGAATACCACCCTGATATCTTGGCATGTATGTGCGTGAATCTATATATGCTGTGAAAGCATACGACCTATCGTTGGCAAGGGGCACTGGGGAATTCTCATTCTCGTCGTTTTGAACCAACTCCGCTATCGTGGTCGCGCCTTCCTGATGGTGAGAATCCGAGCTATCATACTGTGTTTTGTGTGACGACGCCAAAAATATTCGAATTTGAATGTAATCAGGCAGTGAACTAAACCGGCCATCTCGCTTACCGTAGATCCCTTAAAAGCTCTCCATTATCCCTTTATGCAAGCACTCCATTTCACCTTGACTGCGAGTCGTGCCTTCTCCATTCTTAACCTCCCTCGCCGCCACTGTTACGTTGCCCTGTGTAAAAGACCACATAGCGGTCTCCTCCCTTACAACATACCCTACCTCTGTCTTCCCCCTCATTCAACTTCGGCTTCGAGTTCCCAATTTCTTTCCGAATACGAAGAACAGACCTGAGAGTTATAGCGAACGACTTCGACCCGCCCGGCTCCCAAAATGCGTCCCTTTGCTGTTCTGTTCGGCCTGATAGCCACGGCATCGGCTTCGAGAACGCTAAACTATGCGGTTCCCACCTCCCTCAAGGCTGTCGCTAGCAACTGCACATTGCCAGGACAGTTCGAGGTGACGGATTTTACGACGCAAAAAGATACGACGAAAAACACCACGACCACCGTGTGCTTCGGATTCTTCGATCCCGACACCAAAATCAAGACCACCTGCGAACGCAATGAGACGTCGGTAGCGAGCGGTCCAAACGGGAACATCTACAAATGCGATAATCCCTACATAAGCTTCGTCTACCAGACGACTGGCGTTGCCGGCCTCACGGTGGTTGAGAAGGCGTGCCCTGGATCCGGGTAAGTAACGCTTGTAATCTTTCCCGTTCAAGCTTCCAACCTGTTGTATTGACGACGAGCCACAAACAGCACCACTGGATTCGAGGCCGCAGGCTTGGTTCAACCTCATCTGGATTGTTCCAACACCGCCGCCAACACCGCCGTCTGCCATGCCAACCAGACGTCCATCCATGGGGTCTTTGACAGCCTCCAGCCGAGCCCACCATCTCTATCCAGACGAATGTTCGTAGGGGGTAGGATAGGCCGAAACAGGGCTTAGACGTCATGAACTCAGGAATGGTAGACGTGGACTGGGTTATACGGATAACAAGAAGTTAAAGGGGGGCTTGTCGCTTGTTCGATGATACTCGTTCGGTATTCCTACAGTACTATCAGTGAGCCTAATAGATAGCAGGATGGACTATTAAGTAATATCAGTCATACACGGCTGTATGCAAGCTGAAATGACGTCTCCGGTTCATGGATTTATTATCCCTCGGACTGGGGATGCAGGTCCTCACGTGTGATGAAATAACAGCCTGCTGACATTGCCCCAAAGTGAGCCTCTTTCAGCGCAATATGAACCCCGCAGTTTCCACGCCAGCATGTACTCATTACTACGTTTGTCGTTAGTAACTCATAACTTGGAAGTTAGCCCATTAGGTGAGATGGAGCTAACCACATTAGTACCAACAATACAAGATAAACCTCTGAAGCTGAGGTTGGTATTCATGCAGCAGACAACTCTTTATTTGATCACACGACCTAGAAACATCTACTTCATGTTGCGTACCTCTGTGTTGTCGTCGGCGGCACTTTCGTCACAGTGGACTTTTGCTTGAATTCATACTCTGTTTTTAATACTATCCCAACGTGAATAACTGACCGACACACTATCTCGTGGTCATATGATTAGTTTACCAACCTAGCCAGAGCTGAACAGTTCTCCGGCCTTGAATCTGGTCTTTATACGTCTCCCAACCATCACCATGGTAGTTGCGAGGTACACAGTTGTCTCTTGGACATGAACGACAAGTGCAGGCAAGTGAACAATACACATATACTGTCCCTTCGTTCCTGAAATGTTGTTCGTCGCGGTCAGCATATTACACCTATTCTACCTCGGGGCCATCGCCACCACGTTACCGATATCTACACCCACCTGGCATGCGTCAATACAGGATGAGAACGCCGATACATCGGGGGGTGTTTCAGCAAACTTCTTTGCATCGCTAGAACGCCTGTCCCGTCTCGTGGACATAGCCTACTGTGTGGGAACGTCGGGAATCCGCCAGCCCTTCTCTTGTATCTCGCGGTGCAAAGATTTCCCGTCACTGGAGCTTGTCACGACATGGAATACGGGTGCACTGCTGGGCGATAGCTGCGGCTACATTGCGGTGGATCATGCCGTTCCGACGCCTCTCTCCGGCCTGCGCTCGGGTGCCGATGGAGCGCAGATACCGATGGGGAGATCTGATGGGGCCATCATTGTGGCATTCCGGGGAACGTACAGCATGACGAACACTGTCATCGACCTGAGTACGGTGCCCCAGAAGTATGTGCCCTATCCGCCTCTCGACGATGGTGAAGGCCATGGCCCTGGAGAACCGGAGCATGCATGCACCAACTGTACAGTGCACATGGGGTTCTTGATGTCGTGGCAGATTGCACGGCAAGTCGTCATGCCGGAGCTGAAGCGCCTCCATGAGCAGTACCCTGGATATCCTATTCACATAGTAGGCCATAGCCTTGGCGGTGCCGTGGGTGCACTCGCTGCGCTGGAGATGAAAGTCGGCCTCGGCTGGGACGACGTGGGTGTGACAACTTTCGGTGAGCCGAGGGTCGGGAATGCCGGCTTCACCAAGTATCTCGATGCCGCCTTCGACCTGCAAGGTGGCGCAAGCAGTCCTGAGCAACGGTCGTACCGTAGAATCACGCACATAGGGGACCCGGTACCGCTGCTTCCCCTCTCCGAATGGGGATACAGACCCCACGCCGGCGAATTCTTCATTTCCAAACCAGAGCTATACCCCAAGCCGTCGGACATCCGCCCGTGTCATGGCGACTACGACCCCGAATGCATCGCCGGTTCAGAGGGAGAGAGCGAGGTTGTCCATGAAGTTACAGCCCAACGGCGGTCGGTTTATGAACAAGACATTTCGTCGCCGGAAGGAGTACTGAAATTTCCTTTACGGCTCAAGCTCTGGGAGATACTCTTCGCGCATCGCGACTACTTCTGGAGGTTAGGTCTTTGCATTCCCGGTGGCGATCCCATAGACTGGGGCCGGGATAAGTATGAGGCCATACCAACAAGTGATGAGCTCTAAACCTCTTGCCTGATGAGGCACCATGTAATCATATATCTTGTAATGATGCTCAAGTTGCACATGGTTCTGTACAAAAGAAAATCCTATGGGTGGTGGGAAACCTACATGAGTGTATGGGATTACCCTGGCGACACAGAAATTTAATTAGTAATTATGAAATATCCCCTCTTGCAACTGCGTTGCCGTCACTGTGAGCATATGTTATTTGTTGTCCGGGTAGGGATGCCTTGGTCGGTAAGTGCATAATTACAAACGCCTGATCAGCTTTCATGGATTAAAAAATAAAAATTCGTGCCTAAAAACAGGGCTTGAAGCTGCTCCAGGGTCTACCTTGACAAACACCTACCTGTTGGTGAAGATACTAATGTAGGCATGCGAAGCCAAGCCGGCGTGAGAACGGCCCTGTAAGCAAATGCAGGACGAAGGTCAGCATTCCATAAACCTGCACACTTCCCCGCTACCCAGACTGAGTAGGTTAGGTAAATATCCTGCCATGCCTGCGTGACCGTTCCCACATTGGGAGAAAATACTCGTGGTCACAACAGACGCGCACACGTGGAGAGGGGTTTGCCAACACAGTCAGTCGGTCGGCCCGTCAGCAACAGCTTGAGCTTGTTTTTCTTCCAACGAAATACAGGCAGCAGATAGGGTTGTGACTGGACAGATTCTAGACCTCGTGATAAGAACAACCCCAACCTGGACGGATTTCCCCAAGCATGATATGAGTTGGTTGGTTGGTTGGTGGGGCTCTGCCCTTATCAACGGGCCACCAGCAACAAAGTTCTATTATGTATAGGTGTTTTGCCCGGGGTTAAGTAAGGTAGGTAGGTAAGGTATATTTTACCCCATCGTGTTAAGGTCACGCATGATACAGCAAGTAATTTCTACTCTTGCTTTAAGCATCTTACTAAGTAGGACTAACTTACCTAGGTACTGTACTGCTCTAGATATTCTGGGGAAGTTATTACTTGTTTGACATGACGCCGGCCCGGGTTCGCTGCTGAAGATCTGACACGACTTCTTCTGTATACTTTCCAGGACAGAGTCTTGAATGCTTTTGGCTTGTCCAACTATTTTTCTTCGGGACCTGTGACCTGTCTGTCTGCCTGGCTGCTAACCTTATCTAAAATACCTTGACATCTCATGTGCAAAACAGGGGTCGGGTTGGGGGCGTACTGTGGTGTACTGCTGCTGTACAGCAGAAGATATCCTTGACGTGTAAGTATGTGGGTAGGTATTCTGGAGGTGCTGTGGCAGTGTGAAACTGACAGATGGAAGTCCACAGAATATCGGGATAATTGCAAATCTGGTAACTACATACCGACATCTTCCCCCCTATCCACAATCTTTGTATGTCAGACTGCCAGCCCTTTCCCATACTTAACGCAGGGCAGCACGTGCACTTTCAACACCTCGCAAGACATGAGGAAAATGACAATTTTAGAGAATTCTTATGTTATTACTAGGCTATATGTTCTTGACTTAGCAATATCCTATATTAAGCTGTTAATAATGAGACAACATAGCTAGGTTAGGTACATAGAGGTCGACAAGTATTTAGGTCAGAAATTTTTTATTTGTTTATTTCCCATCCAAGCGCCCTGTTGAATGGTTTTGTTCAATGAGATGGCTTGCCTTCACTCAAATGGGAGTTGGTTCAAGTGACTACAGAAGTAATAGCCCACTTGGCGTGGGCTCAGAAATGAGGGGCAATCTTGACGAGAAAGCCCCGACACTACAAGCAACAAGTCTCCATGTTCCGGTCACAGACAAGAGCAGGGAGGTAGGTAACTGACCTGGCCTGTTTTGACTGCGGGAGACTCCGTGCAGGGCCCTGGAGGAGATAAAACATCATAATATTGACGTGCTTGCTCCGAATATCTGATATGCCGAAAACAACCTATGGAGGGAGGCAGGTGCTGCTGCCTTTGTAACCTCTCCTTCTGTCTCTCTGTCTCTTTTGTGCATCTTCTTCTATCCTTCCTAGGGGTTTAAACCCCCACTAGCACTTGCCCAGCAACCAATGATGCCTTTGTGTTGTCATTCAACAGCAGTGACTGTCCACCTTGGAGCAACTACTTTGTAGGTTACACGATTGGGTTGTTTGGCTATTAATGTCAATGGGCTATCCATACAACACTGACAGTGGAAGAAAAGGAGAATACCTGCATCGGTACATCAGATCTTGTTCATTTAAGCACCTGGTTGCCGCTAGTTGTACATGATTGCCTAGCTCAGTACCTGGAAGGCGTATGTTCTTGAGGTATCAGTACAGGTACCTACATGCTAGCACCCCCCAGGCTACAAGCAGGTGAATGCTGGGACCTGGCCATTGTAGGTTCCCTCCTGGGGTTGCAAACCTCCCCCAGTGGGCGTCTCTTGGGAGGTAGGCTCTGCTTGACGCACGAGCCAGCAGCACTAGGTGGGGCTGGAGTGGGATCTTGGGGACTACCTTTCTCCTCCTTCACCCAAACCTCGTCCATTTTCAGTTGCCCATAGCCAACTTGATTCTGTAAACAACTCCCAACTCGTCACAACATCCGCATATCAACCCGCGATCGCTCTTCCTGCCATTCCTCTCTCTGTCCCATTCCTGTATCCTCCCATCAAAGAGAACATCAGCAACATCTCCTGACAACAGCCCAATATGACCACTGAAGTAAGTTGTGCCCCCTCCTCTCCTTTACACCAAGGCACCGACGCAGCACTTCAACCGCCTCGACTTGCACCACATTCTCAGCCTGTTTGCAATGCACCATGCTGCACATACGCACTCCATGAAGACATTCAATCAGTCACCGGCCCTTTGCTAATCTTTATTGTGTATTATAGCGTGAAAGGTATGTAATCAGCCAGGCGCCAAGTCGCGATCAGCTGTTCTGGAACCTGCTTCCATTGGATTCCCTCTTCTACCTCGTGTACCCAAACCTGACTGGTATATCCTAACAGCAAGACTTTCCTCGCTCGCCTGTGCGAGCAGGCTGAGCGCTACGATGAGATGGTGACATACATGAAGGAGGTTGCCAAGCTTGGCGGTGAGCTCAGTGTGGATGAGCGCAACCTCCTCTCTGTCGCTTACAAGAACGTCGTCGGTACTCGCCGTGCCTCGTGGCGCATCATCTCCTCGATTGAGCAAAAGGAGGAATCGAAGGGATCCGAGAAGCACGTTGCTACGATTCGTGAATACCGAAACAAGATCGAGACCGAGCTCGAGAAAGTCTGCCAAGATGTACTGGATGTCCTAGACGAAAGCTTGATCCCCAATGCTGCATCCGGCGAATCCAAGGTTTTCTACCACAAGATGTACGTGGCCCTTGTGCCTACTGAATGTTTCAATATAATGGCTTAGGGCACCACTAACGATGTTGGTTACAGGAAGGGCGATTATCACCGCTATCTTGCCGAGTTCGCTTCGGGTGAGAAGCGCAAGGTTGCTGCCACCGCTGCCCACGAGGCATACAAGGTAAGCACTGAATGTGATGCTATCCAAAACCGTGGCTGACAAGCGCCACCAGAGCGCCACCGATGTCGCCCAAACCGAGCTGACGCCTACCCACCCTATCCGTCTCGGCCTCGCCCTGAACTTCTCGGTCTTTTACTATGAGATTCTCAACTCTCCTGACCGCGCGTGCCACCTCGCCAAGCAGGCATTCGATGACGCCATCGCTGAGCTTGATTCCCTCTCTGAGGAGTCCTACCGTGATAGCACCCTGATCATGCAGCTGCTGCGCGACAACTTGACCCTGTGGACCTCATCCGACAGTGCCGAGGGCGATGCTGCCCCTGCCCAGGAGGCACCAAAGGACGACAAGTCCGCTGAGGAGGCCGACAAGCCCAAGGAGGAGGCAGCCGCCGCTCCCGAGTCCTAGTCGACTCTCGTTACATACCCCTTGTCTTGGCTGCAGTTGCATGCTCCAAGGACCTTACGGGTGGCTTGAGTTTCGTCGATACCCCGCTGGCGAGATATTCGCTGCATTTGGTAGGGAGGGA
This sequence comes from Xylariaceae sp. FL0594, assembly GCA_022385605.1. Lineage (NCBI taxonomy): Eukaryota > Fungi > Ascomycota > Sordariomycetes > Xylariales > Xylariaceae > Xylariaceae sp. FL0594. The sequence continues at coordinate 17,300 of MU280970.1, forward strand.
CGGTTGGGAGTTGGTACGGCAGCTGGGCCGGAAAACGCATGATTTCCCCTGTCGGTAGAGGCTGCAATTATAGTATGCCCTTTTCACTAAACTCGACATGTGGATGGTTCATACTCAAACTCACAGTCCCTGAGACCATCGATATGTTTTAGGCGAAGAATGGGTCGCTTCGTCAAATCACGTGTTTATTCCCTTTCGTTGTTTCGTTTCCTTGTGTTTGATGATGTTAAGACATTGCCTTTTCCCTTGGTTGGTCATGGTGCATGGCCTGATCGCAGCACACAGATATGGTTAAGCAATTGTCACTGGCAAGCAAGGCAGGGCAAGGCTGGGGCTATGGCAAAGATACGTGCTCGCTATCCCAAGCTCACCGCCGCGGGGAACCATAGAGTCGAGAACCGCTAGTGATGCGATGTCCATTTGGCATCCGTTCCTGCATATCATACTGGCCATGGCAGAAATAAAAATTAAAAACTTCAGAGCATTCAATAGGGGCATGAAAACTGTGAATCGTGTCTTGTCTGCAGTTGGCAGGACCTGAAGGAGCTTTTAGGTTGGGTTCCTGCTGAGGTGACCTCTTGAGCTCTATAGTCCTGGAGAGTGAAGCCATAGTCTGGACAACTGATCATTCATGTGAAGCCAAGAGGCCAAGAGGTCGTGATGGACTACATAGTGAACTTGGGCTGGGCTTGGAACAAGCTGTGTACGAAGTGCTGGCTACCAAGTAGATCAAGGAGGACACTGGTTGAAAACATGCACAATAAAGCTTCACTGAAATTATGTAGTACATATCTACAGATCTGACCTACCTAGGTTACTGTATTTCTTTGTTGGAGAGGCATTTGTTGCCAGGGTGGATATTCGGCCGCTATAATATAGGGCTGACGACCTCCTATCCAGCTGATGAAATCCACTGAAACCCCTTCCCAGTACGTCACCAAATCATGTCAAGAGAAATCATGAATCTGGCCTATAACTATTAGCTGTACGTGGGTAGTCGGGATATATTGACATAACGCCTTCCAACTCGATATGATACCTCCTGCTGTACGCATCGTGAAGTTACTAACTCATGTGCCGACGACGATCCTGGCTACATACTACTTGGCATAAAAGCGCTCTGCCAGTATAACTTCCTAACTTGTCCTGGGCCACCCAGCTACCTTGCCCTCGAATCCAGTGTCTGATGCCGCCCTCCATTCGCACACCCTCCCTCTCGCCTTTAGCATGTGCCTCTGCTTAAAAACGACTTCAAATCACTGCTGCTCTCCAGCTACTTCAGCATGGATCAGTATCAGTACCCGTCCCCGGCTCGAAGCGTCACCGCGCCCCCGCTGTCAGCCGACAAGTCAAGCCAACTGCTGATCCGCGACTACCCCCAACGCGCCATTGCTATTGTCACGAAATCTCATGCCCTTGTTTTCCGATACTCGCCCACCACAAGAGAGGCCATCTCGGATGGGTCGCTGGCTTCGGTTGTCCCGCCGCGCGCTCGAAGCGGCAGTGAGTCCCCATCTTCAAGGTGCATGGTCGAGTTCACATCTGCGTCGCGGGAGCTGTTAAGGGATTTCCGGCCGCTCCTTTCTCGGCCCATATATGGAACACTAGGCCTGATATCGATCAACCAGGATGTGTTCCTATGCGTGATAACCCAGGCATCGAGAGTGGCTACGTTGAGACCGGGCGAGACTGTCGAGAAGATTGTTGCGGTTGAGTTTCTGTGTCTGAACTCGGCCGCTTATGATAATGTCATCTCCTTGGATCCGTTCGACAATGACTTGGGCGAGACGCCGGCAGCATATAGTCAGAACCTGGGCCGTCGAGAGGGTGATGTGGAGTATCCGTATCAAGAACTGCAGAAGTTGCTAGGCAATGGGAGTTTCTATTATAGCACAGACTTCGACCTGACGAACAGGTTACAGGATAGGCCAGTGGACTCCGATACATTCGACATTGACAACTTTGACGACGCTTTCCTGTGGAACTCTTTCATGATCGATCCGCTCGTCCAGTTCCGATCCCGGCTGATGCCACACGAACGCGAGGCGCTCGATGCATCCAGGATTCTGACGTCTGCTATACGGGGGTTCTGCCTAACTATGACGATCCCGCAGGCGTCGGCCCCGTTGCGTGAGTCCAACACCGGTCTGCCTTCTTTCCTCACTGTTATTTCGCGTCTGTCCTGCCGGAGAGCGGGCACTCGGTTCAACAGCCGTGGAATCGACGATGACGGCCACGTCGCCAATTTTGTCGAGACAGAAACCATCTACTGGAGTCCGTCCGGCGTGCTTTTCTCATATGCCCAGGTTCGCGGGTCGGTGCCTGTGTTTTGGGAGCAAAGTGCTGGGCTCATCCCCGGACAGCAAAAGATCACCATCACACGCTCGGCCGATGGGACTCAGCCAGCGTTTGATAAACATTTTGAGGACCTGGAAAAGTCGTACGGGGCCGTCCACGTAGTGAACTTGTTAAGCGCAGCAAAACCCGGCGAGGCCGAGCTGACGCAGTTATACCACTATGGTCTACAGCATTGCCCCCTCAGCCGACCCAACCAGGCGAACTCCTCTGATCATGCGCTCTTACGAGAGACGGATTATGATTTTCACGCAGAGACGAGAACGGTTGGTTATGAGGCGGCTAGGGAGATCCGTCGATATATCGAGCACTCGGCCGAAGGGTTCGCGTACTACCTTGCAGAGAAGACAGACGATTTGGTAGATTTCGAAAGCGAGCCCAAGAGCGGATCACGCATGGTCGTTGTCCTCCAACAGGAAGGCGTTTTTCGGACAAACTGCCTGGACTGTCTAGACAGGACCAACCTTATCCAGTCGCTCATATCCCAGATGGCGGTGGAGGCCTTTCTCTCTCACCGAACCGAGTACGCGGCTTCGGACTTTTGGATGAGACACTCTACCTTATGGGCGGATAACGGCGATGCCCTCTCGAGGATATACGCGGGAACGGGAGCTCTGAAATCGTCTTTCACGAGACACGGGAAAATGTCCTTGGCTGGCGCCTTTGCTGACGCGCGCAAGAGTGCGACCAGGCTCTACATCAATAACTTCGCCGACAAGGCTAGACAGAACACAATCGACAGGCTTCTGGGTAGGTTGGTTGGCCAGTCTCCTGTCCATCTCTTCGACCCGATCAGCGACTTTGTTTCCACAGAACTTGGAAAGCGCGTCTCCGAGTTCTCTTCTACTGAGTCCATTACTCTGTGAGTTCAACCGCCAGACGAGCTACCCTTGCCGAGCCTGTGAAGACTGACATTCGGCAGATGGGTTGGAACTTTCAACCTGAACGGACGTACTAATGGGATTGATGACGACTTGTCACCGTGGCTCTGGCCGCCAGAGTTGGGAACCACAGAGCCAGAGATATTTGCTGTCGGGTTCCAAGAGATCGTCGAGTTGAGTGCCCAGCAGATCATGAACAGTGATCCGAGGAGAAAACTGCTGTGGGAGATGGCCATCAAGAAGACGCTGAATGCGCGGACGAGGGGAACCGGGGGGGATAAGTATGTGCTGCTACGGAGCGGACAGTTGGTGGGGGCTGCGCTGTGCATCTTCGTCAAGGCATCTGTTCTGCCCAAGATCAAGAACGTCGAGGGCAGTGTCAAAAAGACCGGCTTGTCTGGCATCGCGGGCAACAAGGGCGCGGTGGCCATCCGAATGGACTATGCGAGCACGCAGCTGTGCTTCGTCACCGCACATCTGGCTGCCGGGTTTGCGAATTACGATGAGAGGAACAGAGACTATGCTACGATCCACCACGGGCTGAGATTTCAAAGGAACAGAGGCATCGATGATCACGGTACGTTGCAATTTCGCCGTGCCAGCCAACCGCTGCTGACCTACTGATCCGTCCCGAAGATACCGTCATCTGGATGGGCGACTTCAATTACCGCATCGGCCTATCTCACGAACGCGCAATGGAGCTTGTCAAAAAGCGAGACCTGGAGAAACTATATGAGAATGACCAGGTAGGGAACCAATTCACTTGAGCCCCTATTTGGGTCATGCTGCTCACATCGAACAGTTGAACCTTCAAATGGTGGCTGGCCTCTCCTTCCCATATTACTCCGAGGCCAGGATCACGTTCATGCCTACGTACAAGTTCGATATCGGCGCGGACCGATATGATACCTCGTAAGTCGCCCACGCGATGCATCGTTTTGCATTTAACTTATGGCGATGGTGTGGTAGTGAGAAAGCACGCATTCCGGCTTGGACGGACCGCATATTACGAAAAGGCACCAACATACGACAGCTGTCATACAACTCCGCACCCTTACGTTTCTCTGACCACCGCCCCGTTTACGCCGTCTTCCAATGCACCGTGAACATAGTAAACGAAGCCCGCCGGGAGCGAATCAGCCGCCAGCTATACGAGCGGCGAAAAACAGAGGTCGGACATACGGCAACGGCACTGGACAGCCAGGACTCGGAAGACGACGAAGATCTTATAGGGTATGATCCCATCGAACCTGGCCTTCCACCATCAAGCTCAGCCCAGCAGAGATGGTGGCTGGAGAACGGCAAGATGGCCAAGTCGGCCGTTGCTCCGCCGAAGTCCATCAATGGTGGAAGCGAGCACTCGTCGGTCATCTTGAACCCCAACCGGCCATCAAACCCATTCAGCCCCACGGAAGAGCCAGACTGGGTTGCCGTGCCTCGGTCTCACTCGAGGTTGTCGTCCTTCTCATCGAGCATCTCTAGCTCACCATATGAGCACATCAACTACTCGACCATACTGGGTACTTCCGCATCTAGCACTGCACCGAGGAAACTCCCGCCGCCACTGGAACCCACGAATCTGCCCGCCAAGATCAGTAGGATCAACATCCACGAGGAGCCAGCTCTTAGAAATCCTCAGAAGGGCGATTTTCCCCCTCCGCCGCCTCCTAGGAGACAGACCAATACAGCTATTGCGTCTACCGCCAGCAACACCTCGGGCACTCCCCCTTTGACAGTCCAAGCACCAGGATCCGGCCTCACTTCGCCACATACCAAGTCCTCACCAATACCCGTCCACTCAACAAAGGCTCCCCCGCCCGTAGCTCGAAAGCCGGCCCATCTGACCACCACCGTGCCCTCAAGTGCTGGGACTGGCGAAGTTGCCTCAGCCAATGAGCCCGTGACCAAACCTCCATTGCCTCGACGATCAACAAGCAACATTTCCAACTTGGCATCGAGGCTTGAGAGTAGCGGGCCCAGCCTGCTGACTGGGGGATTGCAGCAAACGCGAGCTCCTCAACCTTCGACGATGTCAGGCTTTGGCCGGGTCTCTTCGTTCCCGATTTCACCGGTGCCTTCTAGTGCCGTGAGTCTACCTGGTCTGGGGACGGTGGAACGAAGTCCACATCTCCCACCAAGGAGGCAACAAGAAGAGCAGCTAAGGTCACCACCGCGGAAACCAGTGCCACCCGTGGCTGCAAAGCCGGTTATAGATCTTCTTGGGCACGATACGAGCGTTGAAATGCAGGGCTGGGAGACATTAAAGCCAAGCTAGATAGAAAAAGAATCAACGGAATAAGAAAAGAAGAAGAGGGCGTTACAGTATATAGAGATTCTTGATTCGGTGCAAGCTTGGAGTTGGAGGGATGGAAAAACAAGGAGCTATGAGCTATAGGTATCAAAACTTTCAACGCTTGTCTTTATGTTTTGTTGACTCTGAAGATGGGATAAGAGCAATATACGTGGTTCTACGGGCTTTCTCTTTGCGGAGGTAGGAGGCATGCAAGTATATACCTATGTTGTTGTCGTTATTCGTATGTACATTGTAACCTCGCGGTTGTTGGGCATGCAACCACCGTGACTTGTGGAAACAATTTTGTTCCTTCTCCTCTCATTGGGAAAAGACAAGAAGCAGATCCCTGATGTACTAATAACAAAACAATAACTATGGGGATCTAGACTAACCACCTGCAGTCTACGGAGTAGAGCACGGAGTACTGTGTAAGCCAAGTGCTCAGTGAAGTGTAAACAATACAATGTTTGACGTCACACCAATCTTAACGTGGTAACCTAACAGCTTTCGACCTTCGTTTGTTACCTATTTGATATCTGAAATTAGAGGCAGGCATTACCCCCATGTTCCTCCATCCAAGACAACCGACCGACCGACCGACTCTGCATCCTAGAGAAAATTCCCTTAATCAACATTTTCTTCTGCTTCCACTTCGCTGCTCTTTTCCTTGCTTGCGTACTTACTTATGAGTTGTAATGCCTTTCAACTTGATGATATAAATCCCGGAGCACAGCAGGATACACCACTTCTACACCGCTTCTACATCTGTAATAGTTCCCAATACACTGCATGGGCTTGAGCAGCACTGCTACCATCAATACAACATAGGACAACAACCCGGCCAAGACTGTCTAAGAAGGGTCCGTCTTCGAGCAAGAGTTGCGATTCAGCTACACTGCCACCTCACGCCGATGCCACCTCTAGCAAGCTCCATGTGGACGCAATGGTAGCTAAGAGTGCGAAACTCGACCGCATCGATATCTGGCGAAACGAGGTAGCATCTTCCCAGTTATGCTGTGTCTGTTCAGCGCCCGCCCTTCGAGCCAAGGTCTTTGGTGCTCACGGGAGGTCTAGCCCGCGGGTGGGGGTATTCACAAGAACGACATCCGCCGCGCCGACGCGATCCAAACACACCAATATAGAATGTACGATTATGCCTGTTAACGAACCGAAGAAGCGACCACGACCGAAGTTTTTTTCGCTGGGCTCAGGCTCGGATACGATCGAGCACCTTCTACAGAGCGAGAGCAGTGTCTGTTCCATATGCGCGTTGCCAATCGACGGCGTCGAATATAAAATCCTCAGCAGCGATGGATCCGGCCTAGTGAACGATGCGTCGCGGTCGAGAGCTAACAGTCTTAAGCACCTGGACGCCGGCGGGACAGCAGCAACAGCAAAACACAGGCCGCTACTGCTAAAACGAATATCGCAAGTTTTTAGGACCACTAAGAAGAGCGGCGAGTCTTTGGCAATTGGCAGCGTGCCAGACACTTCTAAAGTGACGATGACGGACCGGAGCCATAAGACGCCCGGGTCATGCGCCAGTACTGAAATGTACCATCTCTTGCGACGTGAAAAGAGACTTGAGGCCACGGTCTCCAAGGAAGCCGAGGAGAAGACAGTCGGCTACCTTAGTGAGGACAGCGATAAAAAGCCGAGGATCGGCATCGAACAATCGGCCGCCAGGCTTGAAAGGGCTCAGAGGATGCTCGTTCGGGGCGGCCGATGAAGGCCAGCACACACATTGGTATCAGGATGCGCGCTGCTTACTCTTCAACAACAGCAACATGGCCCGCACAACGCCGCCACTGACTGGCCTACTCTGAGTTGTCGGTGTTCCGATAGGCTATATCATCAATATCTGAGTGCCAGACCCCTCAGACACCATGATCGACAACAGTGTACAAATCACGGATTTGAGCTATCATAAGGATAGGTAACCTGATGGCGAAGCGCGCATCTTCTAATAAAGGTGCGCCCAGACAGGGTCATCCAACGAAGAAGGGGGATCAGGAATATGTATACCCCGACTATACAGAGAGACAGGATAACATGTCTACACCAGCTTTGGGTGCAGCATAGTGTGGCACTTTCTTTGATACCCATCGAACGACAACAGGTATAGGGGGGCTACGAGCAAAGCTGATGCTCTCTCCCTTGGTATGAGGGGGCTGTTATTGTACAGCTCAGTGTAATATGTCTCAACGAAAGTGTGGCTTGCCCTGTTCGATAATGCGCAGTACGTAGGGGAAATTTGGCACTCATTACATTATGGTGCGAAGCATAAATATAATCACACAACTCCAGCAGTACATTGTTGGAGCAACATAGAGGCGCTTCTACGGTGTCGACAAAGACATTTGTATTCGCTAGCGACATCAAAGCACCAGGTGTCGCTGGCCACGTTTGGTAAACACTGAATCCAACCATCGTGACCCCTCGCTTGGAATCAGGAACATGACATTGCAAACAAGGGTTCACCGAGGATAGATATATAGATAGAAAAAGAGAAAGCCGAAAAAATACAAGCAAAGACAGACAAGACATACCAAGGCCTCAGATTAGATATTTGAGATCATCTCCAAACTAGATGTTGGATATCCCTCTTCCTATCATAATTATGTTTATGGGGTTATCATCACCGGCCAGGGTGTTGTGTTTTCTTGCTGAAATGCGTGGGTATGTCCAATATAAACCTACCTAGAGTATGTTCTTAGGTCTCGTCTTGGTCTATGGCGACCAACTCCTTGCTGCCGGCTTTTGTTTTTACCATACAGACAAGGTAGGGGTAGGGCTTGAGAGAGAGCGCGGCACTTGCCAGACGCGCTTCGGAGACAGACGGACAGACAAGTCCTCACTCATCTCTCCAGCTGAAACAACTTCCCTTTCGTGGCAGTTCTACCGGGGGTAAAAAGGACAGCTCGACTGGCTGCCTACCTTAGTGGGCATTTGGCCATGGCAGATTGATTGGGTTTGTCCATTGGGGGACGTTGTTCGAGCAAAACATGTACAGGAGGAAAAGCTAGAAGAAAGATCGGGAGGTTTGTTTTTCTTGCAGAAAATTTATTTACGAGTTTGATTCTCTAGGTTAGTCTAAAATATACAGGACAAGGAGTGGGGATTGTTTACAGAGTTGGTAGGTAGTAATGGATTGATTGGACTGTGTAATACCTTAGCACATCTGCCAAGCTTGCAAGCCTTGATAGAGTGTCTATCTCTCTACAGCAGTAGTGCATGTATCTATAAGGTATTGCATCAAAAATCTTTTTGCGATGCACGAGCCATTGGTTCGATGCAGCAGCGCTAGACATAGTCTACACGCAGTAAGTGCATTCTACCTCCGCCCATAGGCCCATAGGTAGTAGGCGGGGTGCAGAATTATCGCCGATAGAGCATACAGTTAAGATCTTGCCAACCCCTTCATCACTGTTCAGCCTACTGGCCTAGAATTTCAGCTTCCCAGAATTTCCGCGTAACCTTAGTCGTATGTCGCTCCTCTTGTATCATCGTATACCTCATCGCATACCATTCACTACCAACATATTGTATTCACCGAACCTTCCTCATTCGAGGGGTAATCGCTTGAAAATTCAGGTGACTTTAGAGAAATAGCTTCGAACAAGTCTCGCATCCCCTGAACCCCAATCTCAGTACGAACGAGCGTCGTTTTGTATCGTCGATCCGACAGCGCATCACATCGTCCCCGACGTATCGTCTCTGATCTCTGCCCATCTCCACTGCGTTTTCCAGGCATCGCGGGACGTCATCACACCTTCGCCGTCGAGTACCCAAATTAACTCTGGACTTCCGATCGCATCGAAAACCAACCTACCGTAACTTCCTCTCAAACATACCCTGGCAGTCGACCGATCATCCAGGACGCCTTAGATATCTCTCCCATATACGGCGGAATATCGTCTGTACCAATGGCGGACTTCAATCAGTTTCCGCCCGCAGACGAGGAGAATGCCGAGATAAAGAAGCTGGCTTTGGAGGTGGTACGTGTCACGACACGTGGCCTGTCTCCCGTTCGGTGTGGCTAATTGTGTGTCTAGGAAGCGAACACAGACAACTTCGATGCCTGGGAGAAGCTGATCCGTGCCTGCGAAGCTCAAGAGGGAGGTCTCACCCGAAACTCGAGCCCCCAAGCTCTGGCGACCTTGCGTGACGCCTACGATCGCTTTCTCCTCAAGTTTCCGCTGCTCTTCGGTTACTGGAAGAAGTATGCGGATCTTGAATTCAATATATCCGGCCCCGAGTCGGCGGAGATGGTATGCGAAACTCACTCGATCCTCCTCTCTGCCCCTTTGGCTATCGGCATCGTGCTTACTCGGCTTAGATCTATGAACGCGGATGTGCTAGCATTAAGAACTGTGTTGATCTTTGGGCGTCGTATTGCTCATTTAAGATGGAGACGACTCACACGCCCAATCTAGTAAGAGAGTAAGTGGAAAATAGGAAGTCTCCTACCCCTTAACGTATCACCGACACAGCATTCTATTCATGCCGGTCCCCATATCACAATGACAGCAAGTCGCCCTAGACTATCTGCTTCGGTTTTTTTCGACGGTGAGAGATGCCAACAACATCCTTGTCATGTTGGATACCTTCTCACATAATCTGCCAGACCCATGGTATTTACTCTATCACGGCTTGGTTCCCAGCCTGCACGTCGCCTCGGCCTAGCCTGCGACCATTCCGGTTGACTTTGGATTTGGAATCGCTGCATCACAAGATTTCCTTTGCCTGTATTTACCCTCTCGCCCACCCCTCGCTCCCCAAACCCCACGGGGTAACTTTTGCTGATCTTTGCATTCAGGCTGTTCGAACGGGCCGCCAACTGCGTGGGACTGGATTTCCTCGCACACCCTTTCTGGGATAAATATCTTGAATATGAGGAGCGACAAGAGGCTCAAGACAGGGTGTTCGCCATCTTGCAACGCATTATCTACATCCCCATGCACCAGTATGCTCGCTACTTCGAGAGATTCCGGCAGCTGGCTCATACTCGGCCCCTTACCGAGGTGGTGCCCGCTGATACCCTTGCACGGTTCCGAGCTGAAGTGGAGGCTGAGGCAGCTGTGTATGGTGGAGCTCCACGAGCCGAGCTCGAGGTGGAGCGGGACATCAGGGCGAAGATCGACGCTATGTACTATGAGGTCTTCCAGCGCACCCAGGAAGAGACTACTAAGAGATGGACCTACGAATCCGAGGTGAAGCGGCCTTACTTCCACATCACGGAGCTGGAAAACTCTCAGATCGCCAATTGGCGCAAGTACCTGGACTACGAGGAAAGCCAAGGCGATCGGGCCCGGATCATCTTCCTATACGAGCGCTGCCTCGTTACCTGCGCCCTCTACGATGAGTTCTGGATCCGGTATGCTAGATGGATGTCGTCCCAGCCAGGCAAAGAGGAGGAGGTTCGCCATATCTATATGAGAGCGGCGACCATCTTTGTGCCCATCAGCCGGCCGGGTGTGAGACTGCAGTATGCCTATTTCGAGGAATCCTGCGGCCGCATCGACGTTGCTCGCGAAATCCACGAAGCCATCCTCATGCAGCTGCCCGACTCGGTGGAGACGATTGTCTCCTGGGGCAATCTCGAGCGTCGCCACCATGGTCTCGACGCCGCGATCCAGGTCTATAAGGCACAGATTGACAACCAGACCGTTGACATCTTTACCAAGGCTGTTCTGGTAACGCACTGGGCTTCTCTGTTGTGGAAAGTGAAAGGCTCAGCAGAAGAAGCCCGAATCGTATTCGAGAAGAATCTGCAGTGGTATGCCGACAGTCGCCATTTCTGGGAGAAGTGGCTCGGCTTCGAGTTGGCGCAGCCCACCAATGCCGAGATAGAAGAGCAACACACACAGCGCATACAACACATCTTTCAAGAACTTCTAGCAAAGAGCCGGATATCCTCGGCTGCAAAGAAAAGCCTGTTCCTGCAGTATATGGATTATCTGCAGGAGCGCGGTGGCAAAGACGCGATGAAAACGTTCCTCCAGCTCGACCGTGAGATCTACGGGTAAGTTTACTATGCCTTTTACCGAGATTTGTGTGTGATGATGCTAACAAGCCAACCGTAGCCCTGCCTCGTTGTCTGTCCTGGATAAACCCAACAACAAAGAACACCGACCTGCTATGGATGAGCTCACCCTGTCCAAGGCTGAGCGGACATTCCCCAACTATTACGAGTATTTCACCGAGCATGACGCAGTAGGCGCAGGCACCGTCCCATACGAATGAGGATAAGAGCTTGCTTGCATTGACGACCTACAGCAATGAAGGCTGAGACGCGATGCCAACGAGGCAGGGAGTCAGTCGGCGTCAATCCCGAGCTTTTCGTTTCTCCCGTTTGTACTATAGCTAATGGTGGCCTTGTTCCGATGTTCATTATGTGCGGTAATCTGAAACGAGCGTGGACGATGTTCTTGATAACTCTAGGACACGATGGGTCCCTCACAGCGACAAGGGCATGAGTCGGAGTATCTATTATCGAGGATTCAAATTTGACACATATGGTCTGGTGTTACCCTTCGGAAGAAAGGGGAAGCAACAGATCCATACTGCAAGCTAGGAGATGATGAAATAGCCTTCTGAATTATAAGTGGCTTTATAATGATTGTTTAACTGTGTCTGTCCCTCAACTCCTTGGTTACTTGATATTGGTGGAAGCGTCTCCTAGTTAGTGTTTTATTGGAACGAGATATCATCAAAGGCTCATGAAGGTTGTATGTAGGGTAGGGTCCGGGGTATTTGTCCCGCAAACCTGTCCACTAATTAAAACGGCGGCCTGCTAGGAAACGCTACTTGTAGAAGAGCTGCTAATCACGTCAGCACGTGCGGACGCGCTTCCCGCAGCCATAAGGTGGGGGCGAAAGGGCAAAGAAAAGGCGGTAGCTTCACGTTTCTTTTGGATGATTGGCACCTGGTAAGCTGGCAATAGTTCGAGACTTCCAGTGGGGGTGGCGTAAAACCAGGAACGGAATGCGCCGCACGCATCGGTCAACTCGGAGATACGTGTATGCTGTAGACTAGGTTAGCCTGTAAGGGGGAATCTTAGATACTACATAAGATACGACTCGGAAGAGAGAGTCAGAGTTTTATGCGCAGGACCTGACTTGGGTGATGTGATGCAGAGAGTGAAAAAAGGAGTTTCTGGTTTGTAAGCATGGGGGATTGGTCTGTGAATATAAGCTCCCGTTCTTTAGCTTGCTTACTTTGGTACTGTACTGCTTAATTTGTCAAGACATGTGATTTACATCGCCATCTGCAATATCTAGATAATGGACGGAAATTGGTCAGGTACAATCGCGATAAGGCTGTTAACCCAACCATGTGCAGCATACATCTGCCTCCACCTCCATCTTGCTCTTAACCCCTTTAACTCAGTGATGTTTTGGGCCAAGATGCACTCTTGAGGATAATCTACCTACTTGTATTTTATGACCGTAAGAGGGCAAAGGTGTTGATATGGTAAGTAAGCAAACGCCCCCTGCCGTCACCCGTGACTCGAGGCTCCGCTCGACGGAGACGCCAAAAACGCCGCTACGGATTCACAAGGATCCACTCGAATCTCAGAGAAAAAAATCGTGAAGTTGCCACCAGACCAATCAGCGGTCTGCAATTGATAAAGCTAACGGCCCTCCGTTCGGATGAGCTGTCGCAACTCGGAGCTTATGTGTCTGTAATTGTCCCTATCTATTCTCAATCCTCTCTCCTTTCGACTTCAACTCAGCCCTCTTTTCCCCTGTTTGCCAACCTTCGTTCTCCATTCCCCATTCCTTTCCTCTTGGGTCCTATTAACAAGGTCTCGCAAGTCAAGGTAAGAAAGACAGACATCCCATCCTATCTCTTCTTTACAGTCCCTTGTCTCCCGTCTTCCCGGTCCCGTCCTTATCTATCTTGGAGGGATTATTTGTCTTTGCCTTCACAGTGCTGAGCTGACACCCAGATCTCTAGATGTCTGCCGCTACTGTTTCTCGCCAGTTCGCCCGCGCGGCTCTTCGGGGCTCTGCTCGCAACACCTTTGCCACATCGACTCGTCAAGCTTTCCGCCAGGGTGGTCGACGCTTCTACTCCTCCGAGCCTGCCAAGACCTCCAGCACATCGCCCCTGCTCTACATCGCAGGTGCCGCCGTTGCCGGTGGTGCTGGATACTACTTCTACACACAGGGTGCCGGCGTCTCCACCAAGGTCTTCACCCCCACCAAGGACGACTACCAGAAGGTCTACAACGAGATCGCCTCCCGTCTCGAGGAGAAGGACGATTATGACGATGGCAGCTACGGCCCCGTCCTGGTCCGTCTTGCGTGGCACGCCAGCGGAACCTACGACAAGTTGACCGGTACCGGCGGCAGCAACGGCGCTACCATGCGCTTCGCCCCTGAGGGTGATCACGGTGCCAATGCTGGTCTCAAGCATGCCCGTGACTTCCTTGAGCCTGTAAAGGGTAAGTGGTCCTTCTTTCTCATGACCCTGGAGTGTCGCCGTCCCTTAGCGCCATCAAGCAACCGGTTTCTGTTGTACTGACAAGTTCTCGTGCAGCCAAGTTCCCCTGGATCAGCTACTCTGATCTGTGGATCCTCGCCGGTGTCTGCGCCATCCAGGAGATGCAGGGCCCCATCATCCCCTACAGACCCGGACGTTCCGACAAGGAGGCCGCTGCGTGCACACCTGACGGACGTCTTCCTGACGGTTCCAAGGGCAGCGACCACCTGCGCGACATCTTCTACCGCATGGGATTCAACGACCAGGAGATCGTCGCCCTGGCGGGTGCCCACGCCCTGGGCCGGTGCCACACGGACCGCAGCGGTTTCGAGGGTCCCTGGACCTTTTCGCCCACCGTCATGACAAATGACTACTTCAAGCTCCTTCTGAGCGAGAAGTGGACGCTCCGCAAGTGGGACGGACCCCAGCAGTTCCAGGACCAGGGCAAGACCCTGATGATGCTGCCGGCTGATTATGCGCTCATCAAGGACAAGGCCATGAGGCCTTACGTCGAGAAGTACGCCAAGGACAACGACGCCTTCTTCAAGGACTTCAGCGCCGTCATCCAGAAGCTGTTCGAGCTCGGTGTCCCTTTCAAGCCCGAGACCGAGCCTATGACCTTCAAGCCTCTCAACGCCTGAGCGTGTGGGTGAAGACCCGAGAGTACATAAAAGAAGAGAGGGGGGGGGGGGGGGGCAGAATCCCGAGACCGAGGACAGAGGCAAGGAAAGCGAGCGTTTTCAATATTTTGATACCACCATGATTTTATAGAAAAGGAAAAAAGGAAATGGAACTGGCCGCAATGCCTGGAGGTTGGGTTATATTAGAGGAGGTTTTTCCCAAAATCTAGCCTGGATATCTGGGCATGAAGTTAGACATTCAGGCTTCGAGGGGAGTCAGAAGAAGAACACAAGGGGAGAGAGGATTCGGACATCAGCTTATCCAGCTGTTGTTGTGTGCATAAGTTGCCTTTTCTTTTGTAAAGCGAGCATCCTTCTTTTTTTTTCTTAGACTACTAGACAATCATGTAAGACAATTGCTTTGACGATATAACAAAAGAAGGGAAGCGTCTACCATGATTTTCTGGACTGGTGCTTGTTGTCGTGGATTGATGTCTGTCTACTATATAACTGTTGAAGTGATGAAGCTGGAACGGGCTTCTTGACCAATGTTGATTTATGGGCATGTGTATGAGGAGCGTCATATAACCGGAAATACCTTTTGGAGGAACAAGTTGGAGGGAGGGGAGGGGATAAGAGTGAGGTTTTGTGTGGTGTGTGGTGTGTGGCTGCTGAAGCCTGATTGGGTTGTTCTTCCTTCTAGGTTCTACGTATGCAGCCAACATGCGTCCATCTACATCAATAAGTTGGCCTGGACGACAAATCAGGAGTCGAGATGTGCTGGTGAACACAGTTCGATGTACACAGTACGCTTCTCGTCGTTTTTGCCTGCAAGCCACTCGGCACCATGAAGGAGTTAAAGAGCGGGGTTATGGTCTCCTGAGGGCGAGGCTTGCCAACTAGGACTCCCGAGGACTCTCTCTTCATCCTTCTGTTTGTCACGGTCGAAAGATATTTTGGTGACGATTCAGGGCATTATTATGCAGGCCAACCGAGTCGAGCACGTCATTGCGGCAATTGCTTTAGGTTAACCACAAGTAAGTTTTTACTATGTAAAAGTACGCATTAACCATGTCTAGGGGTAATAATAACTCCGGGGGCGAGTCCCGGAGCGATCAATGGACAAGGACGGACTGCACTCTCAGGAGTTAAGGGTCCGAAACTTTACGTTTTACTCGCGAGATAACTAACCTACCTATTTGACGTTTTTTGGCCGGATATAAATCTATATAAAAATGACTACTCGAAATCGATATTCTCAAGAAATCGATCATAGGGATATTCTTTCTTACAAATTTAGATCAACTAGCCCAGATAAAATCAATTATTCAAATCCTTTTTTTCCATCATCACCCCAACCTCTTATTTTTTGGGGTACTCATTCGAAAGAGAAAAAAAAAACGAGGTAAATTGACGAAACGAGAGATGCCGTTCCCATACAAGACGGTGCTCGTGACGGGCGCCACGTCCGGGATCGGCCGGGCGCTGAGCCAGCGCATGATCGAAGCCGGCGGCATCTACGTCATCGCCGTGGGGCGGAACCGCGCGCGTCTGGACGAGTTGGCGGCCACGTACGGCCCTGAGAAGATCGCCATCGAGCAACTCGACGTCTCGGACCTCTCCGCATTGCGGAGTTGGTCCGAGAGGATTGTGAAGACGTACCCTTCTCTCGACTGCGTCTTCCTCAACGCCGGCTTCCAGCAGATGGTCGACTTCACCGACCCGGAAACGTCATCGAGGATGATGTTGGAGAAGCTGGACAGCGAGGTCCGGACAAACTACCTCGCCGTGCTGCACCTGGTCGCGCACTTCCTGCCGCACCTCATCGCGCGCCACCCCGAACCCGCGGCCGTGGCGCTGGTGAGCTCGTGCCTCGCGCTCGCGCCCCAGCCCCAGACGGCCAACTACTGCGCCTCCAAGGCGGCCGTCCACAGCCTCGCCTGGTCGCTGCGCGCGCAGCTCGACGGTAGAGAGAAGGAGAAGAAAAAGACGGACCATGTCCGCGTCATCGAGCTGCTCCCGCCCGCCGTAAAGACGGAGCTGCACCTGCGCCAGGGCAGGGACGAGCTCGGCATGGAGCTCGGTGACTACGTCGACGACACCTGGGCCCAGCTGACCGCGGACGAGGACGTGCTCGAGATCATCCCGATGCAGGCGCGGCGGCAGGGCATGGACAAGGTCGAGGACGAGAAGAGGAAGTTGTTTGAGGGTTTTCGACTCGCGTGTTGAAGTCGGTCTGTTTTCGGGTGTCACCAGGATTAGAAATGGAGGAAAGGTGGAAGAAGCCGAATGAGTTGAAGCCCCTCTACATAGCTACTCCGCAATCATGGACACTCTCTTCTTCTATTCTTTTGAAAGCGCACTCGAGGAGAGATATATCTATCTGTTTACAAACTTGCGTCGAGTGCCTGCCTAGCCCTTTAACCTGACACATTGTCTCGGTTTCGGTTTCGGTTCCGGTATAGGTTTCGCATCCACCCACGTTCGCTTTCGCATCCGCACCCGCACTCGTACTTACTTAACCTATAAACCTGCACCAGCACAGCCCTCGCACTCTCACAATCCTATGTCAACGGAGAATGGACTTAAGCTTCATCTTCACCGACCGTCCTTCTCTTCATCTTCTTCTCTCTATTGATTTGTGTAGGGACTCGGGCTTCTAAGAGCATATCTCTCCGGATATCTATACCGCGGTTGTAAACGGACATAAGCACTGCGGGCGATGACAATATCCACGGGGGATTCAAAGGAAGTTCGTGGAGATGGATTGTATCCAAGTAATACGTGCGAAGGAGTTGCCACGCCTTAGAAGATGGGTGACGCTGGCATCGATATAAAGTGCTCGAAATCCCTCCTTCTCGACATAAGCCATTCTCATCCAAAATCACAAGAGATCTTGATACTAAAGACGATAGTTACCACATACCTCTTTGCAAAGCCTGCTACCTACCAATCCAAACCGCCCAAGCAAGATCCAGAAGTCAATCTAGAGAAATGGCCGCCAACACTCTTCAAGGAAAGATCGCCATCATCACGGGTGCCACCAAGGGCATCGGAAAGGCCACAGCCATCGCTTTCGCTCGCCTGGGCGCAACCGTCGTAATGAACTACTTCTCCGACGAAGAGGCCGCGAAGGACGCCCTGGCCGAGGTGCGGAATCTGGGCGCTGGACAAGGTGTCCTCGCTCGCGCCGACGTCGGCAGCGTCGCGGGCGTCCAGTCGCTCGTCAAGCAGACCGTCGACGCGTATGAGAGGATCGACGTGGTGGTCGCCAACGCGGGCATAATGCCGATGAAGGACCTCGAGCACACGACGGAAGAGGACTTTGACCACGCCTTTGCTGTTAACGTAAAGGGGCCGTATTTTCTGGCTCAGGTACGCGCTGCCACCCCTCTTACCTACCTAATCCATTGTTCTGACATTCATTTCGCACAGGCAGCCGCACCCTACATGGCGCGCGGATCGCACATCATCTTCCTCTCGACGAGCCTGTGCACCTTCTCCCTGGTCACGCCGCACTACCTGCTGTACAACAGCACGAAGGGCGCCGTCGAGCAGATGGCGCGGGTCATGAGCAAGGACCTCGGAGGTAGCGGGAAGGGCATCCTGGTCAACGCCGTGGCGCCGGGCCCCACGGGGACGGAGCTCTTCTTCCGCGGCAAGAGCGAGGAACTGCTCGGGACCATCGCCGGGCTGAGCCCGCACGGACGTATCGGCACGCCCGAGGAGGTCGCCGAGTCGGTAGCTTACTTGGCGCAGACATCGTGGGTCTCTGGACAGGTGCTCCGCGTCAATGGGGGCATGGCATAGGAGGGGGTACGAGGGGGGGGAGAGGGTGAGGTTTGCTCTGATGCAAGGGTCCTGAGCAAGTGAGTCCTGAATGTACTTTGTAAGATATACCTAACCTAGCAGCTTGGCAGAGTAGGAAGAGATGTTTATGCCCATCAAGACTAGTTGCTCAGTCAAAGTTTACATAGTAAATACTGTAAGTACTAACCTAAGCGCCCATGTGAGCGATTTAATGCAAGAAGTGAGGGAATCCTGGGGTATTCCTTAACCTAGTCGATCGAGGAGCGCCAAAGATTCTCTCGAAGCCGAGCGGAGGAAAAAGACCCATGATCTAGTGCTGAACTTGGATATCTACCATGCCAAGATGGTTGACAAGCGGGTCGTATACCGGGTGTAATGATCCTACCGCACGCCAGTGGAACGTCCTTCTTTTGAGTGCTCCTGCTTGGATTCCGCATCCACTGACGGGCTACTCACACGCCATGGAGGGCTCATTACCCCAGGTTAAGTACAACAAAGTAGTGATAGGTACTCTTGCCTAAGAATGGTTAGATGGTGCGGAAGGGCGGGGCAACCAATTGAGGCAGTCGTAACAGTTGCAGATAGTGAGGGAAGGAGGCTTCTGAGCAGCTCCTGACCTCCCTGCCTGTTTGCTTTCGGGTTGGGAGAGAAGGATGACCTCAGGTTAGACTTTCTAAAGGATACTACCTTGGTACCAGGGGTGTGATCCGGCAGTAGTAACGGTCCGGCACCAGCCGATAGGTCAGATGAGTTAACCCAAAAAGGACGTACTTGTGGATGAGAGTGCTCCGAATTTCCTTTGTTCTTCCACTTCATGCCGTCTTCCAACGCAGCCATCAATGGGTCTGGCCAGGTCGACAAACATCGTTCGTAGCATGGATGATTAATTCATGGCTTGAGATTCCTCAGCATTAGTAAGCTTCATTTTGGAGAAGACTGAGAAGAGAGTTGCCCAAGTAGGCTAGGTTGCGTCATATCCTCTTGCAGGGGATGCGATATAGTTCGTCTATATCGTTATAGAGATCACAGGATCACGAGAGCTAAGTCCCTTAGGTGTGCGTTCCCTGT
Organism: Xylariaceae sp. FL0594; assembly: GCA_022385605.1. Taxonomy (NCBI): domain Eukaryota; kingdom Fungi; phylum Ascomycota; class Sordariomycetes; order Xylariales; family Xylariaceae; species Xylariaceae sp. FL0594. The sequence goes on from MU280970.1 coordinate 36,817, forward strand.
TCCCTCAACTCACCTACGCCGGCCCGAGGCGACAAGCGATGTCCCTGAATGCTACGGTGAACAGGTTCTCTGTAGCAACAACGCATGCGAGACGATCCGAATTGGAAGTTCCGTGTGGAGGATCGTGCATGCATGCGTGCTACACTGCTACCTGATCTAGTAGACTTTGAAGGCCTCGGCATGCATCTGCAAAATTGAAGTCACGTTCGTATGTAGGTGAACAAAATGGTCTCGTCGTGTCAGGGGCACCTACCCCGACATTTCAAGTCACAAGCCGCACTTGCATTGACAAGTAACAAAGTAACATTGGGGGAAGGTTCGATGTCATCTCTCGGTGCCCTGGAGGCAGGCAGCAGGCTCAACCCGCTGTTCCGGTGCTGGTTTAAACATCGAGATTCGAAGGAGTCAAGCTCTTCCGTTGCTTGCATTGGGCAGCAACTAGGGCCATACAGCACCTGCATCAATCGGGTCAGTGCGCCAGCATCCTGGCTCCTACCCGCGCTATCCACCGAAGGATGGACTGCAATTACTATTAGCCTGGGGTAGGCACTTGCCCCAGTCGGTGCGAGATGGCACGAGATAGCCTAATTGCAGGAAATTCAAGGCCAAAAATTGAAGACGTTCAGGCGGGGAAACTCACGATAGAGTCGTGTAATAAAGATCTAGAACACTGGTCACACCGATGAAATGTCGCTAAGTCCATATGATGCCAGGGATGGCAGGGAGCGGAGTCAGTGGACGGAGCGTCACTTGGACTCGTATATAAACCCGGAACCAAACTCACATCTGCGACTTGGAAAACACTAACCTTTCGTGACATCGGTAAAGCGCTCATCAGCGGGCTAAGATTTTCACGATGCGCGGACTTCTTCTCCTCGGCGCGGCCATCTGTGGCGCCCAAGCCTCCATCTACACTATCACAAACGTTGACACAACTGAGAATGTCGTGTGCTCGACAGCTTACGGCTCCGGCGGTACGGCCCCGACCCCCGTGCCGGTGTCCAATGCTTATAGGACCACCTCCACTGTATACACCTCGCCTACCGTGACGATCGGCTCGGGCTACTCGGTCATTCATGCCCCTACAGTGACCGTCACGGACCACACGTACACGTCCGTAACTGTTATCCTCGCCACCATGTACTCGGGCATCTCTACCGTGTGGTCGCAGACGGTGAGCACGGTAGCGACGGCCAATATACCGCAGACGACGTGCATCAATGGCATCAATCCCAAGACGGTGACCAAGTACACGGGCACATACGCGCCCAAGCCGGGTCAGTCGACCTCCACCCAAAAGTATGCTACGAAGCTCTTCTGCACAACGGCGACCACTTCGTACATACATCTCTTGCCCACCGTCATGACGGGCGTAGAGACCACCACTGTGACTTCCACGTATACGGTGAACCAGCCGACGACAACCGTGACCAGGACCATCACGTATTTGACCCTTACCAGCCCCACGGCAACGGTGACTTCGTCCACGACCACCTACGTCGAGGCCAGCTCCCAGGTGCCGACCAACGTCGCCTGTTCAAACACCGTCACGAAGACGCTCGATGCCCGCTGCGCACCGGTAAGCCACGGCCCCAACCCCCCTACGCTAACCAACCCCTCTAGAACCCAACTTCGATCGGATGGTCAAGCTGACGTGTATAAAAACTAGACAAATCTCGTGGGCAACCACAACAACAGCGGCGTCACGATAGCAGGCTACCACGGCGACGCGTCGGTGGTCTACACTGATGCTAGCCCCTACGGCTCGGACCCGAGCCAGTGCTGCCAGCTGTGCCTCGATAACCAGGGCTGCGGGGCGAGCGTCTGGTTTAACGACGGGGAGTGCGGCCTATTTTACCGCACCGACGCGGGCGCCGGCCCGCAGTGCAGTGCCATCTTCGATTACGAGGAGCTCCCGGGGTCGCTGCCGGGCCAGAACTACATCCTCGCAGAGGGCTGCGGCACGTTCACGTATAATCAGATACACACCTAAAGCGGGCGAGTGAGGATCTGCTTATATAAATCTGAATATGATGTTGTTTCAATGACACTCAGACTTCAGAATGTATCGGTACATCTAGCACAATGAAAAATGAATGATATTCAATGCCATTATATCAGATATACAGCACGACAGATCTGGTCCCAAGTGATGAGTTAAATGCTATTCTGCTTTCGACATAGGATCATGTTTTCTGTTCATTGTCGTAATATAACTGTGGCTCTGCGGGTCTCGCCAGGACGAGTACATAATTTGCACTCATCACTCCTGTTTCTGGGGCACCTATATTCTTTTCTTCGCTGACACCAAAGTATGGTATATATATATATATATACGCACACACAAATCAAGTTTCAGACCTGCTCTCCTCTCGACACGACACGAGCCGGCCTTTGAAGAAGATCTTCCTGAAAAGGAAAATCCCTCACAGCCATAGGGGGAGGAAGACCATGCATGTAATAATAATGATCAGAATGCGAGCTGCTCTGCTGGCTCGGTCTGGTGCTGCTAGTGCTACTACTACCGGGTGGTTTAGGAGTCGTCGTCCATGCGTCGTTGTCTTCATCGTCGTCCTCGTCCCTTCCGATGTTGCTCCTGCTACGTAAGAGGAGACTCCGCAGTAGAGAGCCGCCGCCGGTTTTGAGGGAGGAGAGGGAGAGGGAGAGGGAGGAGATGTTGTGGAAGACTCGTAACGAGGGCAGGTTCACGGCGATGACGGCCACGCCGCTCTCGAGCATTGTGTAGAAGAAGGATTGGGTTACGAGGCCTGTTTTTTTTGTTGTTAGAAGGGGAGGTGAGCTAGGGGTTTAGGAGAAGGGGGGGGGGGGGGGGGGGGGGCAGGGGGGGGAGGGGGGGGGGGGAAAAAAAACACAACCGGGTGGTGGGTTTTTTGGGGGTGTTCGGGCCCCCCCGGAAAGAAATTTTTGTAATTAGCCAAAAGAGCGATG
>MU280971.1:0-39531 GCA_022385605.1 Xylariaceae sp. FL0594
GGCTTGTCTCCTGGTCCAGCCTGTTGCCCCTCACTGGGCCTTCCTGGTCACCTTCTTGGCCTCTCATCCGGCCTCCTGCTTGTTGGTTCGTAACAGTATTAAATGCAAATATAATAAAACTTGCTCTTTTTAAAAAAGTATAAAAAGCGCTATACTTAGCAATTACTGCTTTATATAATATATACCTTTAAATAAAACATTATTTTAAAGTCTTTTAAAATATAAAAGTAGGTTTTTCTAAGCTTAAAAAAGAGGACTATATAGCGATAAAACCTAATAGGTTTTTCTTTTTTGCTTAAAAAAAGCTCTAAAAAACTGCTAGCTAAAAAAATAGCAATTTAAAGCGCTTTTTAATAAAGCAGCAATAAATTTAGTAGCTACTTTTGTTTATAATATAAAAAATTATATTTTAATACTAAACAAATATTTTTGCTTTTAAAACTAAATATAGCTAAAGCTTTTAATATTATACTATATAACTAGTTTATACTATAAACTTTTAAATAATAATAAAAGCTATAAATATACATTAGGTTAGCTTATTTATATTAAACTTAGTAGTAATAATTAAATATAAAGCAATCATATTAAAAACTTGCTTGCTAAAATATAAGCTTTTTTAAAAGTTATTAATTTTTTAATATTATTTATATTGTTTTTATTCCCTTTTTTTACTTTAAAAGCTTTAAAACAAGTTTAGCTATATAAACAATGTTATAATAGCAGAGCATAAATAAATATTAAAGCAAAAAACTTTGCTTTAAATTTATTACGCTTTAGTAGCAATAAAGTAAAAAGCTAAAAATTCTATAACTTACAAAGTAGTAAAAATAAAGCAATAACAAGTTTAATAATAGTAAATAAACTAGTAGTTAGCCTGTATAATAGCGTAATATAGTGGCTCAAAATATATAAAAATAAACGTTTAAACTTTTATAAGCCTATAAAAATTTAAGCTATTAAAGCAGCTTATATAAAAACTTTTATAAAAACTTTAAACAATACTTTAAACAATACTTTAAAAAAAGCTTAATTAAGCATAATAGCAATAGTAGCTAAAGCTATAGTAATACTAATAGTAATATATAGCTTTATAGTATAGTGTAACAATCCAACTAACACTGGGTCAGTATGCAATGCAGGTTTGCTATTTCCTGAGGGTAAAAACAAGTGAAGGCTTCAACGGGCACTTAGACGATAAACACAATAAGGATTGCTAGGGAATGGTTCCCAATATACTCAGATTCCAAGAACAAGGTATATCCTTAAGTTGAATACTGAGGAAGGAAAGACTATAAGATACATGATGGAATATATATTCGTTTCCTTTGCGTAGTCCTTCCTCTGATTACCCATGTGCCGCCGGTGATCCGGGCTCACTGGCTCACCTTCCGTGATCCAGTGATCCGTCACGTGACCATGCCTCGTTACCCCAATACGTTTAATGCGTGTATCGCGTTATGTCTTTACTGGTTTGCGGCCTGCCATCGGGCCGCATGAGTCCTTCTACCCCTCCGGGCTGTATCCGTTGGCTCTCCTTGTTTGGGTTGTGACAAAAAGAAACTGAAATTATACTGTAATATAAAAGTAATTAAATCTTTTTTATTAGCTTTAACTATTTTTTATTTTTATATAATTTAAAGTGCTTTTATTACTATTTTTAAGCTACTAGCATTTAATTGACTTTATTTTTATTTATATATATATTTTATAACGTTTTTAATAATTTAGTTGCTTTAAAAAAGTTAACTTAGCTTAAAAAGTTAGCAAGCTTTTAAAAATTAATAGTTTTTAGTTTAATTTTATGTTTAAAAGGATTTTTATTAAATAGTATATTTTTAGTTTAAATAATTTTATTAGTTAAAACATTTTGTATATAATAAATAGTTTTAGCTTTATAGCTAATAAAAAAGGCTAATTTAATACAATAATTTTAAGCGCTTTTTTATTTTTATACTTTTTATATTTATAGTTATTATATAAGCTTTATATTTATAAACGTTTAAATAGTATAACTTAAGTTATTAAACTTTTTTAAAATACTATTTTAACCTATAAAATAAATATAAAAGCGCTTATATAGCATTTTTTAGTTATAAATTAACCTTAAAGTTTTAATAGCTAAATAGACTATAAAACAGTTTATTTTTAGCTATAATGCTTTTTGCAACTTAGCTGTTGCTTTTATAATGTAAGCTTTATTTTAAATAATATGCTTTAACTGCTTTATACTTTTATTTTAAGCTATAATATTTAAAGTTAAAGCTTTAACTTAAATATATATATATTTTTCCAAATATAATATAAAAGCGCTTTATTTTTAAACATCTAGCTATTTAATTTAATTTTAAAAACTTATTTATTATGAATATGCTTTATAAAGTTAAAAAGGTTTTAAAAAGCTATTTCTATTATTTTTATATATACGTTCAATAAGTAATAGTTATATATTATTTTTAAATATTTATTAGTAATTAATATTATATATTTATAATTTTACTAATTAATAGCAATTTTTTAAAAGCTTGTTTAGCTTTATATATAGCTTATAGTTAATTTAGCGTTTTAGCTTTTTTACAATATAAGCTAGGCAATTTTTTAATTTTTCATTTTTTTATTCAGCTAACTAAATATTTTAAAAGCTTTTTACTAAAATAGCCTAGCTTTAAATACTATTTATATATATATAAAACGCTATATAGTTTATTAATATAAAATATATTTTAATATAAATTTTTTATCTTTGCTTTTTATTATATATACTTTATAGCTTTGCTTATTTTATATGATGCTAGCTAAAAGCTTTTAATTTCATTAGCATTTTTTATATATAAAAGTATAAAGTAATATTAATTATATAGTTATATCACTTAACTTCTTTATAAACAAGGATTAATAGCGTACTATTTTTTATAACTACTATATTTTTTAGATTAGCAGTTTATATATTATTTTATTATATATATATAAAATTGTTTTTAAGTTTAACATAGCTAAATTTTATTAAAAATAGTTTTTTATTTTAGTCTTTTTTAGATATTAAAAGTAGTCTTTATAATAATTTATATTAGTTAGTTTTAGCTAAGTTAGTTATTTTTTTACTTTTTTTTTAAAGTTTAAACTATATTAAATTATATATTATAAACAGACTTAAATAAGCTCACTATATTTAAATTTTTTAATACCTTTTTTAATAATATATAATAGCAGTTTAGCAGCTACTAAAAGCGAATATCTATAAAGTAAATATTTAAAATAGTTTTATTATATAAATGTTTGCTCTTTTTTTTAACTTCTAAACTAACTTTAGAGCATTTTTTTATAAATAACTTTTTATTGAAACTTTATACTAGCAACCTTTTAGTTTTTAATAGTAAATAGTTATTAAACTAGTAAGCTAATTTTAATAAAAAAAGTTTTATAAAAGTTAGCGAAGCTTTTATATACTTTTTATACTGTTTATTACCATCCTTTTTATTTATTAGCCTTTATAACTTTATTATTATATTTTTAAATTAACTAGGTTTTTTATATAATTAAAAATATAGTAGTAAATATATTAAACTAGCAATTATATAAAAAATATATAGTTAGCTAGTTAATAAAAATTTATAGGTTAAAGCATTATATATAAATTAAAAAAGCAGGTTAAATACTAAATATAAAAGTTTTATAGCGTCGTAGTAAAGTAGTTAGCTTTTGAATTAACAAGTTAAATATTTAATTTTAAACATAGTTTTTTTAACTATAATGTTTAGTTAGGTTGCCTAATTAAAAAGTAGCTAACTTAAAAGGATATATTAAAATAAAGGGTTATTTTTAGGAATTATTTGCAAAGCTATAATAAAAAAGTAGGGGCAACTAGCAAAAGGAGCTTAGTGCTATACTTTCTACCTATACGAAATATATACAAACAAAAAATCCCTTTAAGCAGACCTAGCTAGCTACTTAATTAATTAAAAACACAGTTGAAAATGCTGAATTACTGCCTCCTGATCGGTGACACAAGATCTGACAAATTGTATGTTTACTCTACAGATCTAGTACTATGTGTAGTCTAGAGCCTATCTACTAACAGACACACGAACCGGTACAATCCTATACACACATATATATATCTATACCCCCTTACCTCACCATCTTCCTCGCAAACGCCCAATACACCACCCCACCCAGCACCCACAGCGCGACCAGGACCGCCGCGGGCACCCAGGCAAAGATGGCGCCCCTGATGACGACGAACCCGCTCAGGAGGGCGAAGACGACGGGCGCGAGCACGGGCGGCTTGTACGGCCTGTGGAGCGCGGGCTCGCGGAAGCGCAGGGCGACGGCGCCCGCGACGGCGAGGAAGAAGAAGGAGAACTCGCCCAGGCCGTTGAAGGTCAGGAGGGCGCGGAAGTTGCCCAGGAGGATGTACAAGGTCGTCAGGACTGTGGAGAGGAGGATCGCGTTGACTGGCGCGTCTGATCCTTTTCCGGCTGTTTCGGATTCTTCTTGGGTTTGCTTGCGTTCAAGGCCGATGCGTCCGAGAACGGCAAAGGAGCGCGGAAACCACCCCCTGTTGGCGGCTGCTACGGCCATGCGGCTCGCAACGAAGGAGTTGCCTAGTAGGGACCCGGCCACGACGAGGCAGATGAGGATCGCTGCGACGATGCCGAAACCGCGGCCTAGAAGGCGGGTTATAGCGGTCTTTAGTAAACGGATCTGGTTAGCCAATCAAGTTTTCGACCACATATAACACGCCCAAAGGGTTGATTGTAAAAGGACTAAGCACAGTGAAGTGCCTAAAAAGGGAGTTAAACGTACCACGGCGACGCTATCTGTCGTAGATACCACGTTCCAAGGCAGCAGTATGTAGTATGCCGTATTTGCCAAAATGAAGCAGAGCACAATAGTAGGGACGGCGCTGTTGATGGCCAGCGGGAGCTGCTTTGCAGGGGAGCGAAGTTCGGAGGAGACATAGATAGCCTGTCCTCATTAGCCAAGCCCACCACTAACTTCTCGCATCGCAAAGGATCACGGAAAAGGGGGGGGAAAGGGGGGACATCACGTACCTTATCCCATCCAGAGTAAGCCCACAAGGCTCCATACAGCGCAGTAGAATAATGCCCAAGCAGCTCCCACGTGCTCAGGCTAACCCAATCAGTCACGCTCCCGTCCGGGTTCACGGTATGTCTGTTGCCAAACCAGGGCTTAGTAGCCCAGTCACCGCCACCTACAACTTCTCCACCTTCCCTCTTCCTCGTCGCATGTATGATTACGACAGCAATCCCCGCCACGACGACGGCGCCGATGGCGAGGAACTTGGTGACGACGAAGAAGCCGTTGAGGCGCGTGCTCGCTTTCGTGCTGATCGAGTTGGCCACGCCGACGACAACCAGGATCAGCACCGAGAGCAGCTTGTGCTCGATCCTGTGGGCCTGGTCGGTGACACCGGCGGCCGAGTAGATGCTCTCGACGAAGACGATGCTCAGCGTGCTCAGCGTCGCAGGCATCACGGCCACGATCCAGGTCCAGGCGGCGAGGAAGCCGGCGAGGTCGCCGTAGATGTAGCGCAGGTACGGCTGCACGCCGCCTTCGCCGGGTATCGCGGTCCCCAGCTCGGCCATGGTGGCGGCGCCCGTCCAGGCGAGGAGCCCGCCGACCAGCCAGACGACCAGGCCGGCGCCGGGCGAGGGCACGTTGGTGTCGATGGACCCCGGCGACGTGAAGATGCCGCTGCCGATGACGATGCTGATGACGATGGCGAACGCCTCGGCCGTGCCGAGGTTCCGAGAGAACGAGCCTCTCTGTTGTTCGTCCTGTGCCTCCACCACTTCTTCATCGTGGCCGGACCGATCAGCCAGGAGCGGCCGCGTTTCTCCGCTCGGGGACGCCATCCTATACTCTAGAGGTTCTTGGGGCTGGCTGCCCTATTTTAAATAACGAAGAGTGAAGAAAATTAGACAAGGCGAGAAGCGCGTCTGACGACGGGCTGCCGTTGGCGCGTGATGGCGCAATCGGGGCCGACCGATTACGCACCGTGAGGGGATGAGTGAGTCTTCCACATGTGACACATCTTTTTTCTTGTCTCTCCTCTCACTTTTAGCAACACATTTATAAAATTCATATGAGACACATCAAAGAATGAGGGTTGTGAGATGATACATGTCCTAAGGTTGTATATTTTGTTGATTTATCGATTTGCACGTCTCTATGATTGAGATTGACTGCTGCAAATTGCTGACAAATTGTCGTTCAGGCATCCCTGAATGTTCCACTGGAAACGCTCCACTCTCTTGCAGGGCTCCAACGCCCTGTAAACACCTCGTTGACAACCAGCCAGAACATGCGAAAAGACCATCAAGTAACGACCTCAATAACAAACACTTTGCACCGAAAGACAAGAAGACAAGTCTTGATAGATCTTAACAGGATTATTAAAAGCAACTTGAGACAAACTCGGGATATGCAAGCCTCCTCGTCTTCCTCTATAGAACCAAAGGAGGTTCAACAACAACTTGGGTATGGGGTTGTTGGCTAAAAGTACAAACTAACATAAGCCGCGGAAAGTTCCTCTGACAGAGACTCTCTCAATAACACCCTCTCAGTCGTCCTCACCGCCTTTCGCGCGGAAAGCAAGATGCGCATGGCTTCTCGTCAGTCCATGGGTAGCCATGATGCCTAAGAGGTCTGCTTCACAACGTCCTTTGGAGACTAGAGACACAGAGACACAGAGACAGACGACAACCGACTAAGTCGAGGTCTTGGTAGTGACCTTTGCCTTGCGGTAAAGCCGCACTCGCTTCACCCTCTTCCTCTCCGGGGACGGGGTCAACACTGTGAACTCGGGCTTGTTGCGCTCATCCTCCTCCTCCTCGCCAGGATACGAGGTTTGTGCACGCTTCCTCGTCGTGTTGGGGATGTAGACCGAGTGTGACTGTAACTGTGACTGTGACGGTCCGCTCTGGCCTAAAACTGTGAAGCTGTATTGCGAAAGAGACATGGGGGAGTCCTCGCTGCGGCCGTTGATGTCGTCATCGCTGCCAGCTTTACCGCCAATCACGGTATGGCTATGGCTCTCCTCCGGCTTGCGATGGCGATGGCGAAGCGCCCTGGGCGCAGCGATGGTGGCTACGCCGCCGGGACGCAAGGCAGGCATAGAAGGCGTTGAAATGGTCGTGGACGCATTGCCCTGACCAACGCCTGCCTCTGCAACCGCTTCGCAGCTCTGCTTGATGAGCTCGGCTTGTGACTCAGCCATCTCTTTCTGGGGCTGCGCTTTGACCTTCTCGTCGAGCTCCCGCACGAAATCCCGCATCTTTCTCGGACGGCGGCTCTCCGACCGCGTCGCCATCGTCATCGCTTTCGGCTTTGGCTTCTTCGCGCTGCCGACGGGGCCTTTGGCCTTCTTGACACCCTCCTTCTGAGGCTTCAGGACCTTCTTGGCCGTAGCAGCAGCAGCAGCGGAGGCGGCAGCGGGTGCCGCTTGCGCCTTGTGACGCGCTGCAATTCGAGCGCTTCTTCGGAGCGGCTGGGTCGGGGGGCTCTTTTCTGGCGCCATCTTTTCTTTGTATGCTTGGAAGTCTGGTCTTTTGGATCTGGAGTTGTTGTCGATGGCAGAGAAAGGAGATTTGGATGTGGCGTGTGTATGCGACTTGGGAACTTTTAGCTAGTAGAGGTATGGATCGCGAGGGCGACGGTAAGATAAATGGGTTGTGAAAGAGACAAAACCACCACCAGAACTCTAGAGCACGAGGGAGATAAGGCAAGTCTCATCTCTACTGCTTTGTTTTCAACTGTTAGGAGTTGATTGGTTGGTGAGGGACACTCCCTTTCTTTGTTTGGCGCCTGGTATGTTTCTTCCCCTTCTTGTTCTTCTTCTTATTGGTAACTAACACCCAGAAAAGAGAAAGAGAAAACCGCCCTTCAAAGCCTACGGGTTTGTTCGACGAGGTCCCCAACAATACTTTTCTGTTCGGCGCGGGTTGCATAATTCATTGGTTTTCCTTGAGTGAACATGAAGCGCACCTTTTGCCTACCCCCGACTTTTCTCCCTTCGGTATCGAATAGCGGGACAAAGAACGTGAGCGGCATGTGCTGTTTTGCTAACTGCCATTCTAAGACTCGAAAGCGTCTGTTGAGTAGCTTGAATAGTTTAGTTGGGTTGGTGACTTTCTTGCATTCCGGTTGGAATACCTTCACTTTTGCAGTTAGGCGCCGAGGTACAGACCTTACATTCTCTTCCCATCGCCACTCATTCATATTTTCCACGCTCTCCACCCAACAAGTAAAGAGAAAGAGGCTCATTCAAAACATCAAGTTCTTTTGGACCATGTATGTGGACTGACCACCAATCTTCACAGTCCCCCCTTTCCCCGCGCATCCCCTTCACCTTGGTCAGCCGTCTAGTGCTCAGATCAGAACATTCATCTCAGAACCCAGCCTTCACACACACTCCTTTCGCGTTCTCGGTACCAGGCTCGAGCCGCCTGACCATTTCCAGCGCTTGCGATCGGTTCTCACTGTCGCTAACCCAAGCTGGTCGCACTGGCGCGAGCCATGAAGTCGCCCGGAGAACCTGCTTGACGGCTCTCATTCAAGAGATGCCAAGATGATACCCTGGCCATCTCCCTGGGGTTGATATAGCCCTTCGATACAGAGCCCGGCGCGTTTCATCAGAGACACCCACTGCGATTCCGTCCTCTCGACACCAGCCATGGCCGCCATCATTGCCATGTCCCACTGGGCGGATAGCTCTGGACAGTTCATGTCTGGAAGGATGAAATCGTGGATCACCAGTTGTGAATATCCCTTCTTCATGGCAGCGGCGACGTTCTTGAGGATCTGTATGCACTGCTCGTCATTGAAGTCGTGCATTATGAACTTCATGAAGTAAATACGGGAATCTGTGAAGTGGTTGGCATCAGTAAGAGAACATACCCTGTCGCTCACAGGTGACAGGATAAAGAGAGGCATTAAGAGGAGGCAGAAACGAACCCCGAACCGGAACATCTTTCCAGAAGTCAATCACCCTCTTCTCGATCCTCGGCGACAAGACAGCGCTGTCCAAGACCGGTTGCTGGTCCTGGAGCACCAGCCGTCCTGTCAGGTCGGGAAACTGCTGCTCAAACTCGGTGATGTCATGTCCTCGACCGCCAGCGACATCAACCAAGACTGGTCCATCATCTTCTCGCAGTCCGGTTAGGAGCTTCTCGCAGACAGGAAACCACGTGACCCACGATGGACGACTGCCCCTGTCACCTTCGAAGAACGCGTTCGCGTTGTTCCAGTGCTGTTCGTTTTCCGGTTGGGTCAGCCAGGTGTATATATCGGTTCCGACGGCGAGGTCGAATGCAAGGTGAAAAGGCACGTCGTTGATATTCTGAGGATCTTTATACCCTCTCTGCGCGAACCACTTTGGGGTCTGTATAAAGGAGGTGTTGACAACATCGTAACTAGCCAAAAAATGGGGTTAGTCTCCAGTCTTTTCATGACCTCATGGTGTATACGCCTCACTTCCATCTAATCATAGCTGCTCCGGTCTTGGTACGTAGCTTTTCTGACCATCTGGTTGGTCCATACAACCCCGGTCCTCGCTCTGCAACCAACGAGGAGATGGTAAGAACACGCAAAAGTCGTCCTGTTAACGTAAGTAAGTCTTAGTACTTGATCATTCTCACCACCCCCTTATTCCCTATCAGGTGGGCGAAAGGCTTACTGATTAGAGCCTCCTCCGCGCCCGTTCTCACCGCCAATTCTTTTGCCGATGTCTCTGGCTTCTCTGACAAGATGGAGAAGACGTCCAAGTCAACGCAGACACGGAGCGACATCAGCTGTGAGGGCTAGAGGGGCCTGTGTAAGAGTTGAGTGACAGACAGGTGGATCAATACTTGGACGCACAGCATAGGCCAATTTGAGTAGACCGTCCTCGGGGGTCTCCAGTAAGTTGGCGAGTCCTTTTGCTTTCTTTAGAAGCGATACCCGTTCTGCCTCATTGATCGACTCATCGGTATTGCTTCGTAGAGCATTCAATATTTCAGACGCAGCCTCGATGGCCTCAGATCGGGTAGGGCAAGCAGCCATGGTTGTGGATGTTTTACTTGCAAAAGGAAATAAATGGCAGACGGTTTCAAACTTTCTTGCAAACTACTATAACTCCAACAGGTTCCGTTCCCACATACGTCTGCAAGGGGTGATTGTGAGTGAGGTTTTCTAATGGTGCGTGATTGTTGGGACCTGTCGGGCCTCGGTTGCTCTTCGCAACCCTCCTCTAGATAGTGATATAAAGAACAGCCTCCGGGATATGGACACCTTTGTAGAAGTAAGCCGGTATCCAAGAGTCCCTGGGTCCCTGGGCTGGCATAGCATAGACTAATGGAAGATAGGAGGCAGGTAGGTACATCGAGTGAAAGGACTCAGCAGAGGGGGCTGACGACCTTCGAAGTGGCCCTACCAGCCAATGATGAAACCGTCCACACAATATTCCTGCACTTAAATGTACATTTTCCCCTCATACGCACAGACCCCTGTCCCCAAAGGGCCAGGGAAGTGACGGATGCAGTGAGCTTCCTTCGATCAACAGTCAAGCTACATCGCAGGGTAGGTAGGAATGAAGCTTCCTTCCCAGGTTGGTATGTGTGTTAGGTAGATGTACATAAATAAGTGACGTTCGGGCCATTCCGCAGGACGACCAACACTTCGTATCTGACTATGTAACACTGCAGCTGGCAACCCCTCTTTAGATACATGCCAACAAATGCTGGTTTATCCAGCACAACGTCGTATACCATTTCTTGACAAAGTTGCACTGGTTAAAGCTAAGGTAACATGAGCAACCAAGCCATTGATTGTCCTGTTGTCTCCGTCGGTTGCATTGACCGGGCAGGTCCTACAATCATGCTGCAGGCTGAGCGAGCAAGCAGATCTTGTCTTTACACCACGACTCACGCGAACATCTCCTCCGGCTACTGTATTAAAGGGTAACTCTGCAGTTATGGACGACTCAAGAGCATTACCCAAAAGACCCCGGCATACGAAATCGCAGTTCCACCCATGTGACAACTGTTACTCGGGGCTCACTCAGCATTTGTCCTGTGTATCTTCGTCGGACATGGCACCATCATATACCACTTCTGAATTTGCTGAGGGACCAAATATCACCTATGGCGCCTAGGTCACATATATCAATCCAGAGATCATTAAGATCAAGTGTTGATCTATTCAGGCCAAAGGGACTGAAGCCAGGCTGCGAAATTACAGAAGGCCTTCCCCCCTGGTTCTTGGAGACCTCAGCTCGCCTGCAGGGTGCCCTGTACGCCGTAAATTTATATCAAGGATCTGTTCAGAGAATTCCCTTATTGAGAGCCTAAGAGATTATGAATTTGATCACACTGTTACATCCGACACCACCACCCAGCATATTCATGTCCTTTCGCTTACTTCAGTCATCTTTTTTTTTCTTTGGAAGGTATGTTGCTGCATGAAGACCCCAGTTTCGTCAATTCCCTGTTGAACCAAACGCTCAAAGATTGTCACCCTGCTTGCTTAAGGCATGGAGGAAAGGTAACAAGTGCTTGCCGGAGATTTTGGCTTCTATAAACCATCCTCTAACCAGGTTTAATTACCTTATACCTTTCCTACTTTACGACCATAGCCCCAAACTCACATGCTCAAAGTGAGGTATCTCTCTCTTCACGACAGTCGCTTCACACTATGGCTATGATAGACTACCCTACAGCTATCAATGCTGTTTCTTGGACACTGGGTGGGCTGGTGATTTTGATCTGCCTGGTCAGGCTATGGGGTAGACTCTTCTTGCTGGATCGCCCCGGTTGGGATGACTTGTTCATGGCTTTAGCTGCGGTATACTATCTGGCCCCTTCTAGTCACATACAATCCACATACTTACGCTTATTAGGCTTCTGCAATTACTTGTTCCGCTCTTGTCACGGTCAGCGTCCGATACGGCGTCGGCACACATATCGACTCCATCGTAGATCCAGTCTCAAGATCACTGGCTATCAAATATACAATTATAGCTCCTGTATTTTCCATCCTAGCATCTACATTCGCTAAGCTATCCGTCACTATTCTCCTATTCCGACTCATGGGCATGGTTGCAAATAAGCCCCAGCTTGTGACTGCGTGGGCGCTTTGCATACTATTAGTTGCCCTGAACATCTCGGCCATAGTGGTCATAATCTGCTTTTGTGTCCCTCCAGCAGCCCAATGGGACCCCGAGATAAAGGGGAAATGCATAAACTACAACTCCCAGTAAGTGCGCGCTCTTGATACCCTTGTCCACACTTGTTTTGCGCAGCTCATCTCTATCGAAGAATTGTAGTTGCGGATGTCCAATCAGGATATAACGCGTTTATGGACTTTCTGCTCGCTGCTTTCCCCATTTTCATCATCAGCAGACTCAACATCACCCGCAAGATGAAGATAAGCCTGTGCGGGTTGATGGGTGGTGCTGCCTTGTATGTCATTTCTTCACCTCGTCGTTGATTTCCAAAGCTGACCCAGCTCCTAGCGGCTCTATTGCGACAATTGTGAAGATAGTCACAATCAAAAATTCTGATCATGTCGACATTACATGGGCATGGGCTCCTTTAACAATCTGGTATACGTGAGTAGTTACAGGATCCGTCGTTGCAAAATTATACTGACACCTTTCAAGTGCAGAGGTGCATATCACTCCTCGTGGGCATTGCGGTAAAAACTCTCCACTATATTGCATGGGCTAATGCATACTTAACCAGATGGACTTGATCATCATATTCGGGTCGACACCCGCTTTATGGCCAGTCTTCCGACGGCTGTTACAGCGTGCTGAGTTTAGTCGATATGGGGAGCACCCCTACCGAAACGCAACATCCGGGAGCCCCGGATGTCTGGAGGGCTCGGAGGCGTACCGATTACCTGAGAGGAGGACCCAGGCAGGCGAAGTTACTAGAGCGCTACGAGAGCTTGACAACATGTAAATCAAAGTACTGGCGGGACCGTGCGAACGAGGGGTTCGTTCCAGGGGCCACACTTTGATATTCTGTTGTCCTGTATGTCTTCTCACACTTGCCACGCTACCTTGCCTACGCCTCTATGCGAGGCATTCGTTGGTTTCATTCACTGTCATCTAGATAGTGTGATGAGCTGGCTGACCGCGGCTCTCAGTTAGAGATGAAGAAGAAGTCCCGACTCCCGAGCCTTTTGAAGGTGCGGCCAGCAACTAGGTAGCCAACGACTTACATATACCAAGACAGTGAAACTCATGGCCTGTGCCAACCGAAGAGGGACGATGAGTGTTGGGATGCTTTATCAGTCACACGAGGAACTGCCTCAATTTACCACCGGCTTATCTACCCAACATGATGAGGTGGATGTGAGTGAGCCGACAAGGGTAACAAGAAATTAAAAATTGAGTGTAGTAATAAATGCTTGCTTAGATCTAGACTATGATATCTAAGTATCTATCAAAATAACTTTGACCCCGCCAAATGCTTTTAACACTTCTATGCTTCCATATTAACGCCTGGAAATGCTTTCTGCCCAACCCATGTCTGCACTGCATAGCCCCGTGTGTAGCTCTATATGTGTCTGATCGACTCATGCCCCATCTATATATAAATGTCTTTATGTTGAAATGAAAAAAAGAGGCGGAAAGATGAGAGGGAAAATTCAAGATCCTGCCCAGACGCGCTTTTGATATAACCAGATAGGTAAGTTGAATGCAAGTTGCGTAGGTCGTGTTAGTGAATGGATGGTTAGATTCTCCCTTTCAAGTATTCGGACCGCCTCAGCCTTCGTTGTCGTTAGCTTTAGTAATTCGCTTCGCGTGAGATTGCACGTGTCGCTTGTGAATTTATCTCTCCTCGGTGGAGTTTTTTCAACTACGCCGCAGCCGGCATCGCAGCCCCTGTCGCCCCTAAAGTCAAAGTCGCATCCGTAGTCGAACTCGTGGGTTTCTGCACCCGCGCCGCCTCCCCCTTTTCTTTCTCCTTCTCCTCTTTCTGCCTCAGCATCTCCATCTTCTCCGCCCTCGCGTTTAGGAAACTCAGATACGTCTGCCACCCGACCGCCACGACGCCGCCGAAAAGGTTCCTGTACTCAAAGGGCACGAAGGCGAAGCTGAACGCCGTGACGGCCGGCCAGAGCTTGCACGAGTTGACCCAGCTCACGGGCACGGTGTTGACCACGCGGCGCCAGGCCTCGGCAGCCGTGTCGCCCGATAGTAGGGCGTGTGAGCCGAAGAAGTAGATGTTGAAGAAGGGCGTGAAGAGGACCTGGTTGATGGACACTTTTATAGCGATGCTGAGCCAGCGGGAGGGATAGTTGAAGTTGTGGGAGAGGTAGGAGAACCTGAATTTTTTTTTCGGTCGGTTAGTAAGATATGGTCTTGTACATTTGGATGAGCAGAGAGGAGAACAGGCGGTTCACTCACCATATATACCCCGGAATAGCAGAGGAACCGCCAATCCATAAAGACCTCGCCGTCCTCGTCCAGTCATGTCCCTTCCGTTCATCTCCTCCGATACCCTCGCCCTCCTCAACCTTGTCTCCAGTACTAGAAGAGGCGCCCATGCTCTGGGCCCCGAAGTCGGCAAACAGGTAGACGACGAGCGCGCTCGCGACCTGCGTGGCCCATGGTCGCCGCCTCTGAGCTCGTCCGTACGCCCGTCCGGCCCGGGTCAAAGGCCCCAGGCGGTGCCAGAATGACATCGCGTTATTGGGTCCAGGGATCGGGTCGGATTGCTTGGGTGGGGGTGTCGCTTCTTGTGCCTGCGTCTGGGTTTCAAGAAGGTCTGCTTCCGTCTGGGGCAGAGGGGACGGTGGTATCGTTGGCTCGGATGTTTCGGATGGGGGTTGAGGCGCAGGAGGAGGAGTGGTGCTGGTGGTGGCTGTGGTGGTCGTAGAATGATGTCGTCTTGATGGGGGCAGGTGCGCTTTGGATGATGCATGAGCGCAAACACATCGGTGCCGCGGCCGCGGGACTAGACCAGCAAACGCCGCGTCCAGCTGCGGCCGTAGGAGCGACCCGCGGAGGAGAACCCTTGCCGGAGGCATCGGTGCGGTTCGTGTCGTATTCTCAGGCTACCTTGTCATTCGGATGAGCTCTAACCTAGACTACCACTCCTTTTCTCCTTTCAAGCCGAAATCACATGTAGAAAAGACGGTTCTTGCAATGTGCGAGAACTATTATCTCCATATCGAAGGCGTCACATCGGAAAGGTAGATGATGTTGAGTGAAGTTGATTCTACAATACTTGAAACAACTATCGCGCTCGCCCTTCGGCGATTTTTCTCGGCATAAATTGGCAAGTCAGTCCCGTTATTGTGTGATTCCTCGATATGGCCGACGCCGGCACATTTTTGCAACGTCACGCATTTGGACAGGGGAAAGTTCCACCTGCTGACAGGGATCCGGCGAATTCCCATTCGTTGCTAGGCGTACAGGCAATTCCGCCCACCGCATTTCCGCCATTTCCGGGGCAAACGGTTAAAGGGTCTTCCTTGGCATCTTCTACTCGTTTACATAAGATAGGGAATCCATCCATGAAGTTACAATATTACCAATCTTGGAAACAAGATCAAAACTCGACAAGATAGCTTAAAGGATGACATTTCAAAATCCGGAAGTGTTACCTGAAACAACCTTGAATGAACTCTTGTGAAAAGGGAAAACCAGACATGACAGAGGTGGCGAATCGGCCAATAGGAAAGACGAGAAACAGAAATCCGACATTAATCATGAAAAACAGGACTCACTTTCCTTGACATATTTATCGTGCATGCCAAAAGCGCGTCTGGAAGGCGCAGCTTTTCGATGAGGCAGGTAAGCCTTTGACGCCCTACAAGCATCTGGAAACTGCATATGGGATAACTTGGGCCTGGGCTCGACCCCAACGGCTTTTGCGCCACACCGCCACATCCTCATGTTGATTTGACATACTGCTGTACAGTAAGAAGGTTACCCCTCAATGCCGCTGGCCCTGCTAGTATCACTTTACCTTAGGTACTCGCTGCACTCGTACGGTAGTTCTCTACCGTCTTGAAACACCCACGTGGCGAAATTCTGATCGTCATGTGGGTGATGAACACGGAAACTTACTCTCTCGAAGAGCACGTTGGCGTTGATATACCCCCGTACGCCATCCTATCCCACCCGTGGCAAGCTGCTGCCCCGAAATGACTGCTCTGCGAACGGCCAAAGCTGCAAGATGTACAGGAGAGTGACATGTGCTGAGCTGACGATTCTCAATAGAGGTTCCCTTGAAGTGCGCAAGTTTGAAGAAGCAACAGCCGATGGGGCTTTCGACAGCGACCTGTGGCATTCTCTGATGGAAGTCTATCTGCCATGTTACAACAGCCAAGGCCGTAAAATAGGACTGGTGAATGTGAATAGGACTGCCTCAAGTGCCACCATCTCTCGACGGCCATTTCCTTTTCTTGATACACTCAACCACCTGCCCGTCGTTGACTACAGGTACGTGTCGATGCTTCTCTGCACACGACGCAATGGTCAAGTCTAACCCCTCTGGGCGCCTGAAAACCCAGACTATTTGCAGGTAGTCAAGCATGCGCTCTGTAACACGCTGGTCTAATGGTTTCCTGAAATATACAAAAAAATCGCTATCCTTTCATGGATTATCAAAACATCACATCACTCCTCTTCGCCCTTTCCTCCCTGCAATTGGGTGCCTGACCGCTTTCTTCACTCTCGTCACCTCTTTCCGCTTGACGTCTTGCCCTTAAGCAGAGCACCGATGGACATATCTGAGGTGCCCGTCGGTCCGTCGGGGATGGAATACGTCTTGAGCTGCCCGGACTTCAGCCAACAATTGCCGTAGTCGGTCGGGACGGCGGCGGTCTGATTGGCCTTGAAGGAAACGGCATTGCACACGTCCTTGCCGGAGAAGTGGTTATGCGCGGCGCAGGCCTGCAGGCAGTCGTGGAAACTGTAGACGATGACGGCGCCGAAGTCGCCGCCGTTGTAGTCGATGCCGCATGCGGGCTTGAAAACCCACGAGTCCGATCCCAGACCGATGGCCACCTCGTCCTGGATTCCGGGGCAGTCCGACTTGACCACGGTAAGGGGCACGGACAGGGGCTGGTCGTTCGTAGGGTCTTGCGTCGGAGTCGAGGTACCTGACGATCCGGTCGCTGTCACTGTAGCTGTCACCGTTACCGTTGAGGTGGCTGCTGAGTTTGGGGTTGAGTTTGCGGCTGGGTCGGCGCCGCTCAGGCATGCGCTTCTAGCACGGTAATTCGTTAGCATACCTGTGTGGCTGGGTTGGAACCGGTGACAAACACGAAGAGACATACTTCCGCGCATTCTCGACCGCCATCGACCCTCCCACTCCGCCACCCACGGCGGCGACGATGATGACTACTGCCAACGCGAGAGATAAGAAGAACGTCGGTCGCCGCATGCCCAAGATTGTTCCCTGCGCCCCTCCCGCCGTCGAGTATCCCCCACCTTGGCTTTGATAGTACGCATGTTGTTGCGGCTTCGCCTGTGGCGGCACCACCTCCAAGCCTTGTTGATAGTACGAGTCGATGGCCTGTTTGTAAGAATCCGGCGCACCGTGGTGGCTCTCCATCTCAAATTGGTTCCCCGGGTCTGCTAACAACTCATAGACGGGCATGCAATGGACTGTTATCCTAGTCGGTTGTCGTTCTTTTTCTCACTTTTTTCTTTCTCTTGCTCTCTTTCAGTCCTTGGTGAACGATCAACCCGATACCCCTCTTGGAGATCGGGACCCGTTGCGTCAATCGGGTGATGGTTGGGGGATATCAAGTTTTGTCGATCCTCTTTTGGTGTTCCTTCGCTTTAGAGTACGGAGGTCTCGGTATTATCCACACGAAGACGCGTTTGGCCGTCCGCAAGAACACATATCATCCAAAGATTAAAGCAAGTAGGGTCAAGGGGAGCAAGGAAAGAGAGAAAACGTGGATATGAAGGTAGGTGATAAGTATGACAACATCCTTTAGGACCTTACTGTGTACACAGATGACCTGCCGTATGCCTTCGGGGCTCTCTTGTCCCTTTCCTTTCCACAAAGTCCATCCGTTCTGCATAGGTCTATGCGAGATTTGGTTAGGACGTTATTCAGAAACGCTTGGCGATGGGTCCAAAGCCAGCCCAAAGACGAATCCTTCGAACCACGTTGTACATGCCAGCAGGATGCTGTACTACTGATGGCCCGGCCTTGGAAAGTCTGGGGGCCAAATTTGCTTTCCTTCTTCGAAAGTACTGAACATCCTTGTATTCGCCTGTCTGTTTACCTGGCTGCGAGATTAACACAACATACCGGACTGAGTGAGAGACGGATAGCCTGGCTAAATCTTGACATCGATTAGAAAAGATAATACCACGAAGAAGAGGATTTTGCTTCACAATGTGACAGCAGTTTCAGTTCGAGTTGAGGTAAATGACGGCAGGAAGGGAAGGCGGAAGCTCATGCAGCAGACACCATTGCGTAACACAACGCTCTGACACCGCACAGCCTCTCTTGTCAGAGACTCATCAGAGATGGAAGTTGACTAAGCTATCAGCACGGTTTCGCCTATCCCGGAATATACAGGTCGGCATGTAGATGAGATGCTACAGTAGCATGATGCCTGAAAAAACCTGGCAAAACACATGGCAACCTGTTGCATTGCATTTGCTGTTACAGCGCTGATGTATGCTGTACACAGTTAACTCCGTGCAGATTGCTGCACAGACTTCGCAGAGGTACTTTCTTCCAGTCTCACGTCAGAACTTAGCTCTTGGCAAACCCTGTTTGAGCCATGATCTGCCACGGAGTCACGGACAGATTAATTTCCGCGTCGATTGAATTTCCACTATCTATCCAGGCCAGAAATTGGCGAGATTGGGTTAGAAAAAGGCTTGTCTTGTTTGATGCTACTATGTACTGCCATAGTACTGTAGATGCAGCTACTGTGTTGTGTTTACTTGTACTTCAATGGTGCCTGGGACATGGCGCATAGTAGCCGAGACCACTGCATTATGTAGGTAGTTTCCTGTACGGGATATGGTGTACAAGTACAGCATATTTTACCCCTATTATGCGCGGTCGGGTTGGTTGGCTGGCTGTTGGTTGGTTATTCTTTGATCTCTACGCCCAGCTAGCGTGACACAGACGTTTGTTTTAAGCGCGGGTGCCTTGACTACTGCACGTTAAGGAATTCATTGGCAGCCTGGATCTCTGTATCGCCTTGTCCAGGTGCCAGAAGGGTACTTCAATATAGGCGAAGAAGCGTAAGTGCTTTGCAACAGATAGGGGCTACTTTTTGGCCAAGAGCTGCTTAAGTGGCACAGTAGTGACAGCATAAATAGTAATAAGCCCTAGCGGCCGCAACTTTGCTCTGCAGAGCTAGCTCGAGGCTTTTGCAATCTCATTTAACGAATGCGAGAGCGAATGAAATGTTCTCTTCGCTTGTCTGGAGTCTGGACTCTGTCAAAGTCGGCAAAATAAGCGACATGAACAGGGACGCTGTCCTGCTGTAGATAGGGAAAAACACCAACTCCAGCGTCAAGTGGTCGCGGCAAATGAGAATGTCGTTGAAAGGGAAAGAAGGCGGCACACCACTATTATTTATACTCTTTCTTGTCAATCACTTTTAAACGTGTACTGTATGGAACAGAGTCCCAATTAATCATGACAGAGCAGTCCGCCAGCCCTTGATGCCGTTCTTCTCTTCCTCCGTCAGGCGGATGCCGAAGTACTTCTCGAGAGCGGCGACCCTGTCCTCTTCCGTCTTGCACTCGTGAATGACCGAGGTCCTGCCTCCTAGGTTCTCCTTAATCACGTCGTTCACCAGCATGCGCTTACCGTAAATCTCCTGCTGCCCTTCCCCCTCCTCACCCTCCGTGCCGTCTTCAACATTCTTGCGTGCGCGCCGGAGGAACTTGATGGCGATGACGGTGCCCGTCTGCCAGGACCGGGGGCTCGTGCTCGTGTACGAGTTGATGACGGCCCAGTCGTTGGGCATGAACTCGAGCTCGGCGAAGGCGTAGAACGAGTTCCAGTCCGCCTGTTCTCCGTTACGGTACTCGTAGATCCAGAGCTTGGTCCGCTCGGTGCGCTTCAGCTGCGAGGGAAGCCAGCCGCGCACGAGGCGGATCTGCTGCCCGCCCAGGTTCGTGTGCACGAGCCCGTCGACGAGCGGGATGGGCTGCGTGGCGCAGTCGCCGCCGAACGCGATGTCGACCATGTACCGGCCCTCGCGCTCGAACTCGACGATGCTCACGATGTGCACCCAGCCCGGATAATCGCCGCTCGGCACGCCGCCGAGGCGGAGGCGCGTCCGCACGCCCGCCGTGTAGGCGTCGAAGCCCAAGCCGACGAGCACGTTGTTGTACAGGATCGCGTTCTCCATGCAGTACCCGCCGCGGCCGCGCCCCCTCGCCACGATCTTGTCGAACAGGTGCTGCGGATCCAGGTCCACGGCATGCTGCGGGTTGTAGTGGATCGCCAGGTTCTCGTACGGCACGGCCGCCAGCATGTGCGTGTGCAGCACCCGCAGGAGCTCGAGCGAGGGGCGCACACGCCGGTACTTGTCCGGAAGCTGGATGTGGTCGAAGAACTGGTCGATCTGTTCCCAGGTGTATTCGGATGCCATTGTGAAGAGGTAAAGTCTCACTTTTTGCTCGCTATGCTACGAGACAGATATGACGGAGGATGAGGGGGAGGAGATCGGGAACGATGTGACTAGGTAACGGAGAGATGGTGTATGTAGAAAAAAGCAAACCACCCTCGACCATACCCTCGGACATAATCAACTATTTGTACACAGAAGCACGGCGTGAGTCAAGGGGACTGCAATTGCGGGTAGTGGCCATAACGCCATAGTCAAGGTTCCTGTTGACCTCCGGACCCGGAGGTTGACAGAGACAGACAGTCAATGTCAGCATGCAGTCGGAGTAGGAAGGGCGGATACCTGCATTTCCCCTTCCTAACACAGTTGCCCTCTAGAGAATGGCATGGCTCGAGATGTACCCTACAAGGTATGTACCTCAGAGATCTCATGGATGAGCTTGCATAATAATCCATCCTTCTATGCTCGTGTGTGTGCAATCTGTCACCGCTCGTCTCCAACAGTTGGTGTTGAGTCTTGACAACAATATGAGCCAAGACGAATACTGATATTATGTAACAGAAGGAGTATATGCATCAACAGTGATATGCCCTGTCTAGCCCCACTCTCACCGCCTACCTATTCCAGTATCGCGCCCATCCCTACCCCTCTGTTCACGGCTCTGTGAATACCTGCATAGTGGCATCACTACTTTCCTTGGTGCGACCGAGGACCCTGAAAGGCAAAGAAACCTGGCTTCCAACCTGACTTTTTGTGACGGAAATTTCCAGAAAGAATCGCATCGCCTTTCTCTTTAACTACCTCGCTCCCTTTTGACAGTTTCTATACCGAGTACCTAATTGTCTTAGCAGCCAATCTATTCATTCTTTTTCTACCGGCCACACAAACCAACTAAACCAAAAAGTTATGGTATGTATTCATCTCTTTCTGCAGTTGTCCGAAGGCAAATGGAATCCCAGTCGCCTACAACTTGAACTCACAGTATAACAAGGAAAGAAAAACCACCAAAATCTTCCTTTTCGCTAATATGAATGGATCAATCAGGCCTCCACATCGAAACAGCGCCTCGCGCTCGCCATATGCGACTTCCTCTCCAGCTCGCTGGACGACGGCACCCTGACGAGCGAGGACCGGGACAGCATCGACGTGGCCATCAACTGCATCGCTGAGAGCTTCAAGGTCGACCCGTCCGACAAGGTCGCCGTGCAGTCCGCCCTCGGGTCGCAGAACCTGCTCCAGATCTACGGCGTGTACGAGAAGTTGAAATCGGCCGGTAAATCACAGCCCTCATCCTCCTCCTCCTCCTCATCCACATCCGCGCCATCTTCATCATCATCATCATCAGCACCCAAGCTCCCCACCGACGAAGAAAAGTCCCGGGCCGAGGACCTCAAGGTGCAAGGCAACAAGGCCATGGCCGCTAAGGACTACGCCCGCGCCATCGACCTGTACTCGCAGGCCCTCGCCCTGTACCCGGGCAACGCCATCTTCCTCTCGAACCGCGCGGCCGCGTACAGCGCCGCCCGGGACCACGAGAGCGCCCGCGCCGACGCCGAGGCCGCCGTCGCCGCCGACCCGTCCTACACCAAGGCCTGGTCCCGCCTCGGCCTCGCCCGCTTCGCCCTCAGCGACCCCCGCGGCAGCATGGAGGCCTACCAGAAGGGCATCGAGCACGAGGGCAACGGCGGCTCCGACGCCATGAAGAAGGGCTACGAGACGGCCAAGCGACGTCTCGAGGAGCTCGAGCCCAGTAACAACAGCAGCAACCCCACACCCCGCAGCGCCCCCGGCGGAATGCCCGATCTCAACAGCCTAGCCAGCATGTTCGGCGGCGGTGGGGGTGCAGGCGGCAATGGCGGAGGTATGCCCGACCTGAGCAGTCTCGCAGGCATGTTCGGCGGCGGCGGCGCTGGCGGAAACGGAGGCGGTCCCGACCTCAGCTCCATCCTCAGCAACCCCATGTTCGCCAGCATGGCCCAGAAGCTCATGTCCAACCCGGGCATGATGGAGGGCCTGATGAACAACCCCTCCCTCCGAGAGGCAGCCAACCGCTTCTCCCAGGGCGGCGGCCTGCCCGACGTCAGCGCCCTCCTCAGCGACCCCAACCTCGCCCAGATGGCCCAGAACATGATGGGAGGAGGAGGTGGCAGCGGCAGCAGCCGTGGTGGACCAGGTGCCCCTGGCTCGGGCTCGGGCTCGGGTTCGGGTTCGGGTTCGGGCAGTCAATAAACAAAGCCTATATCCTGTTCCTATCTTGAAAAATTAAAGAACTCAACACAGCAATGAGCTGTGGGCTGAAATCTCATTAGCCAGCCAGCCACCACTATGGCGGAACGGATCACAGTGCTTCGCTGCCATACAAACGGACACGAACAGAGGAAAAGAAAGACGGGTTTACAAGACCTTGCTTCTTTCTAGTCTAGTATGAAGAATGAGAGTGCGTTTTGCTTGGTATTGATAGAGCGGAAAGTCATAGCAGAACAGTTGCGACAGATGAATTATTTAATGGGCATTCCCGCTTTACAATTCAACAACCATAGTACTTATTAACCTAACCTAAGTACTTACCTAACTTACCTTATAGACTGGCTATTGCTTGCTTGTTGCCTGCTAAATTATAATGTCTAGGTAGATCGTGCCCATAAAGAACGAAGCCACAATATTTCAAGCCGTGACTGAACTTTATCAAGACTAAGGGCCACAGATGTTGAAGAGTTCCAAAATCGCCTGTCTAATGCTGTTTGTCTACCTACAACTGCCTTGCCCATTCTAGAGGCAAAGTGAAATAGGTAGTCAGGTCAAGTTCATGCTCACTCCATCCGCCAAAACCCTCACGACTGACTATCTAATGCTTTCCGTTCCTCTCTTACCAAGTGAAACCTTTGGCCGGAACCATTCGTATATGGCTGTACAAGAGAATCCCCCGTTTCAGTAATTATTATCTTTTGGGTATAAACGCCTGAAATGCTGCTGTGCGAGATGTGCCTTCCAAAAAGTGCAAATTGAAAAGAGGAGCCTGGGGAAAGGATCGAACGAGTGAGATAACAGACACAATAACTATAGCTCGCTATGTATGTGATTCGATTAAGGGGGGCTTGGGCCACAGATCTAAGCTATAACTCTAGGAAAATGACTCCAGCGCTGGAATTGTGGCTGAAGCGAACAAGGGCGAATCATGCAGCTGCTGACGGACCTCGGTCTGGTCGCGAAGCAGACTGAGGAGCGCTGGTTGTCCGTGCATCCTGGTTTTGTTTTGTGTTGGATGTATTTCGTCGCCCCCTTCCGCGACCTCTGCCACGGTAGCCCCTACCGCGGGCACCTCTGCCGCGAGTGCTTGGCTGCGGCAGCCGGCTATTGGTCACCACTGGCTTGGGGTCGCTAGCCTTCTCTTTTGGTGGGTTCATGTCATCACCGCACAGAGCTTTGGGGGCGATGTTCTCCGAGAGTGGCTGGCTGGGGACCCTGGGGTTAGGGACTGGCTGGCTGGGAACCCTGGGGTTAGGGACTGGCTGGCTTGGAACCCTGGGGCTAGGGACTGGCTGGCTGACGGACCGTAATGGGCTAAACTGTAGAGAGAGTAATGGAGGATCGGGACAGGAGACAGATTGCATGGTGTTGCGGCGAGGTCTGATGTCGGGTGATTGCGGAGCTGCCTCTTGCGGGGCCGGTTTGCGTTCTTCGGGCGAGGCATCAACTGTGTTTGGTGGAGCCCGGGGAGTGTTCGAATGTGTCCCCCACTCCAGGCCAGAGCTGCCGTCGTCCTCAGCGGGTGATTTCACGTGGTAGACTGTTGTTTCGTTTTCGACGTCCTCGGCCCAGTTACGGCAGATCGGCGACGCCACGACGGACTGAGCTGGGTGCTGGGCACGCGGGGTGAACTCCGGTGCGCCTGGATTCAACTTTGAACCCTACAAG
This sequence comes from Xylariaceae sp. FL0594, assembly GCA_022385605.1. Classification (NCBI taxonomy): domain Eukaryota; kingdom Fungi; phylum Ascomycota; class Sordariomycetes; order Xylariales; family Xylariaceae; species Xylariaceae sp. FL0594. The sequence continues at coordinate 24,499 of MU280971.1, forward strand.
ACGAGGGGTTAGCATCAGGCAAAGAATCATAATTGATCATTTGACGGATCTACCTCTTTCTTGTGCGTCACCGGAGTCTTCACTACCTCGCCGCCATCCTCCATCTCCCTGTCACCAGTGTCTTCTTCGGTCGAAGAAGCGGTTGGTCCCAATGCACCCGGTGAGCTAGATGGGTCTGGCTCTTCACCAACAGCCTTGTCTCCCTCCCTGCTGGGTGCTCGAGAAGTGGTCTCGGTAGAATCGTCTCGCTTCCGATTCTTCGGCTTGGCAAATATCTGTTTAGACCACAGTTCAGCATACTTGCCCTTCTTCGCGAGTAGTTCTTCGTGACTGCCTTCCTCCACAATATGGCCGTCTGCCACGACGAAGATCACATCGGCATTCATTACAGTCGAGAGGCGATGGCTATAGCTCGTTAGACATTATCGCATACGATGGCCTTTGGACAGACTTACGCAACAATGCACGTTGTGCGGTTTTTACAAAGCGCTCGTAGACTCTCTTGAATCTTCTGTTCTGTATCGACATCCACGGCACTTGTGGCTTCATCCAGAAGAACAATCGGGGGGTTCTTGAGTATGGCTCGAGCAATGGCAAGTCGCTGCAGTTCCCCTCCTGATATTTTTCTGGGAAAAAAGCAGTCAGCCGACGAGAAATTGGGCAGAAATCAAGCCAGGAGCCTTACATCCCGCGCTCTCCCACTCGAGTTTGGTAGCCCTCAGTAAAGCCCATAATCTGATCGTGTATAGCAGCTGCTTTACAAGCGCTGTAGACTTCTTCATCAGAAGCCTCTAATCGGGCGTATCTTACGTTGTTCATAATCGTGTCGTCGAAGAGAACGGGCGACTGAGGAACGACTCCGATGCATTGTCTAAGGCTGGACGGCAAAAAGTTAGGGGCATCGTAGATCATGGCCGAGAAGCTGATCACCTACCTCGATACTGTGACATCTCGGATATCCTGCCCGTCTATCAAGATCGAGCCGCCCGTGACGTCGTAGAACCGGCCAAGCACTTTGAAGATGGTCGATTTGCCAGCGCCTGTAGCGCCTACAAAGGCTACGGTGGTCCCCGGCGATACCACCAGCTTCACACCCTTCAAGATTTCCTTCTTCTTGTCGTAGCTGAAGCTGACGTTGCGGAACTCCACTTTGCCACCTTTAAACTTCAGGGGACGCGCCCCTGGCTTATCCCCGACGGTGGCCTTGGTTCGCATGACCTCTAGAAGACGTTCGACATGGACTAAGCTCTGACTCAGGTTACGGCCCATCGATGAGAAGAACTGTAGGGGCGAAGTTAACTGGGCCCAGTATGTCAATAACATGACAAAGTCGCCTGCTGTCGCCCGGTTTTGTGTTATCTGGTAGACAGCAAGAAAGGCACCAGCAAGCAAGCCAGCTATAAGAATCAGATACTGAAGGGCTTGCCCATTCAAGGAGCCATGGTAGATTGACTTGTACGCCGAAGTTTGCTTGTTGACCGCGGCGGCATGCCGGTCCTCTTCATATGGAACTTGGTTAAAGGTGACAACAGTAGACCACCCCTGAATACCTGCTTGGCGAGTGTAATGCTCTTCGTAAAACCTGTCGTGATGTCAGCCCTGTCACGTTTGATATTCTGTCGCGTCTGGTATTTCCATCACCGGATACATACGTGCTGACCATCTTCTTCCTCTTCTCCTTGTGGAGGGCGACGAGTCGGGCAGCCGCTTGTAGGAAGGTGATGCCGGTGGCAACCGTGATGAAACCTTCATACGGACCAAATTTGACCGAGAGATACGTGAACGCCACAAACAGGTCTATCACCATTGGAACTGCCCGAAAACAAATGGACTCGAGTAGAGTGGTGATGTGATAGCCGCTTGAGATGGCCAGCTGTATGTCGGAGGAGCTCTGACCATCGTGAAACTCGGATGAGAGGTTCATTACATGAGAATAAGCTGCGACACTGAGTGCTTCCCGGGAATGGTACTCGACTTCGATCCAGAGGGAGTCCCTGAGCAGTGGGAGACCCGATTCCGATGCTAGAACGCGGAGGGCTGCGAAGATAATAACCTGTATCCAGGGATTCCGTGTAGACTCGCCACTGAGAGAGTCCAGCACAGCACCATACTGGCGGGGTGTCAGGAAGTTAAGTCCATTGTTAGCCAGCAGGCACAAGCCCACTAGAACGATATGCATCTGCAAGCGGCGGTTTCCCACCGGCCAGATGTACGGAAAGAAGACCATAAACCCCTTGACATAGGCGATCCAGCTTCCTTCCTCCTGCAGCCGCTTTTCCATGTTTTCACGCATGAGACGCTGTTGCCGTTCCCAAGGCGATTCGGGGTCCGTCGTAGAGCTCGCTGTCTGTGTGTTGGCTCCATCCGTGTTTATGGTGTCCGAGTTGGTTCCGTACCCGCTATCGGAGCCGCCACTGGTGCCCGTGCCGTGAGCCGGTTTCGACAACAGAGGTGATCGTTCTTCATCGGAAACCTCCACACAGGCGCGACCGGAAGACAAGTGCGCTAGGACAAGAGCCAGCATGAGGACAAAGCGTATGATCGACAGGATAGCGTCCACCCGGATGAAGAGCGGAGACTCGAGCTCGACCTCATCGTGAAAACGGATAGCAGAAACTCCATGGGCGATAACAAACTGGAGCACACCCAACGCCAGCTCAAAAAGCGACGAGATCAGCCAGGAGCCATAATACGGGTACCACACTATCTCGGTAGCATCTCCCATGCTGGTCTGTTGCACGCCAAAGACGAGGATGCATGAGAGCATGCCAATGATGGTAGATTGACTCGGCCACCGTGACCAAACTGAGACCTCGATGATCTTTGAGAGGACCTGGATTCCATACAGAGCAAGGAAGAAAAGGAGCGAATACCAGATGATCTTGGTTCGGACGGGCGAAGGTTTAGCCGCCGAGTTCTGAACTGTACACAGAACCACAGTCGAGGAGACGACGAAGTACACGAATATGACGACGGGATAGACATAATGCAGGACAGCCTGCACGCGATATAGCAGGGCCTCCATGGTCCCGGTAGCGGCGCGGGGGAACTGGCTCAACTGCTAGGAAACGTGAATCTTCTATAGCGCTGCAGAGATCGGAAAAGAAACGGGTAAAGGGAGTGTAGGCGATGAGTATTCCCTGGAATCCGAGTTAGTTCGCCACGGCGATGATGGTAAAGTCGCGAAGAGCCCAAAAACTGCAAAGTGTTCTCTAATACCTGAGGTCAGCGGCCGTGGATAAACGTTGATGATGGAAAGAACAGAGGCAAAAGAGGGGGTAGTTCGATGCAAGCAAAGCTGCGGGCAGGGTTATATTTTCTGAGAAATCTAGCATTGCAAGCGAAAGGCCAAGTGGGTAAAAGAACGGCAGTTGTCAAAAAACCGGTGCTCTCTCAGTGAAGATGTTACTTGAACACAAGAAAGACCATATAGTCAGGATGAATCTGAAGATGGAAGGTGGAGACATTGCGGTCGAGGCTCCTATAACGAAATGCAGGGAAGGGAAAGGAAGACAAGCAAACAGAAAAATGAACAATGAGCTGGTGTCCGGGTGACGTGAGGGTATGGGCCCGCCGGTGGCTATTCTAGTGCTTCAACGTCAAGAAGTGTCATACCTTTATGTGCCGGATTGGATGGATTGTTCATCAGGCCGCGGTGAGACCAGATCTGAGAGGTTGGTGGTAGGCAGGGTAAGGAGGCAAGGAGCTAGAGGACAACCGGAGACAAGACCATGTAGCCGGACTTCGGATGGCCAATTTGAACAAATGGAGAGGTTCTGGTGGTGAGCTCGATTCGCACAAGTGGTCGAAGTGGAGTGTGAGTGAGGATTGGAGACCAGGAAAACAAATGAAGTTGATGCAAGGCATTGACTGTAGCAAACTGAAGGCGCACCCAGCCCACTAGGTTAACCTAGTAGCCGCAGTTCAACCTGAAGCTTCGAGTTTCTGGCAAAACTTGTACAAGATGCACAGACTTCCATTTGTAACGAGCGAGTGACAACACGAAGGTAAGGAAGGATTAGGAACAGGCTGTAGGTAGGCTAGGCACTGGCACGAGGTTGCGAGACAAGGGCAGTCGGAGGAGGGTTGGGAGAGGTAAACCATTATGCGCAGTGCAGACAAGGCAACTATGACTCGTACTAGTAGCAGTAGCCGCCTTATTTAACCTAGGGATACCTTATGTAAGTAGGTAAGCCGCATCCAGGGAAGGTGCAAACGTGCCGCCAGGGAGAGGATGATAGAAGGAGAGAGCAACGGCGCTACCAGCCAATGGAAGGTGGTGGGAATAACTTTGGAAACCGGCAGTCAACCAGGAGGGGGAAACTGGAGGAGCAATAACTTCCAATGGTATCTCCCACTTCAACTTCATCCCACACATGAACCATGAGCCTTTATCCCTTGACTTAAGCCAACAAGGTCGTCGAGGCAACATAGTATCAATAATGACAAAGATGACATCGCGGCCACGCTGTCATCTATGATTGGGTTCACAGATGCCCGTGCACGTACAGCCTCTCAAGTGCAGCCAAGGCAACTTGAGCCAAACCATCTCGGGGCAATGGCCTGTTAACTCATCACTTGAAGATGGCATTTGAGATGTCTTGCACGTGTCCCGCTATTATGATCGCTCCCCCTTCAGTCCTGATCTACTTGAGGGCTTCGATAGTCTTTACAGCGGTGCCTAGGATAGAACAGATCTACGATGATCCGACGCTGCATGAGGACAAAGGGGGAGGGGCTGGACAAGACCTACCAGTGAGAAAAATTTTTGTCCAACCTACTCAACAACTGCGGACATGCTGAGTGCGAGAGACTAAGAGTAGTGCTTTCTGGCAGATGTGGTACAAATATGTGGCTGCTTGGGACGTGTTTGCACGACAAATGGTGCATGGGTGAAAGTCCCTATCGACGCTGAAGTTTTTCTGATTCCTGGTTAGCAAATGGGTACACCTCACCTTGGCACTGAGGATGGATGTAGAAGATAACAGTTGTATGTTAGGATGTAGTTGCGCTTATATACGCGCATCTTCTGAAGAGGCGCAAGGCGGGCTCAGGCGCCACAGGCTGTGTGTTGCCTGCGGTCAGCCCTGTAGACGTAAGCTATATTCCACCCATGCAAACCTAGCCGATTGGGGGCCAAACAGGAAGACAAACGGAGAGATAGTCAGGCAAACAGCCAGCAGTCAAGACCAAAAGATGTATGAGACAGGGAGCTCCAGGTGGCACGGAAGGCTTACCAGCATACGATATAGTTCTCTGTTGTCCCGCTGCGGCTTAGCTTTGCTCTAATTCTGTTCGAGACGGGAATCGAAACGCAGGACAACACGACCATGGCTGGAAGAGACTGGAAGTCGATGGGAAGAGGCTGCTTGGCTAGCAGGGAAGAAAGGCCAGAGGCTGACCAGAGGCAGACAGGGGACAGTAGGATGACCAAAAGGAAAAAAGGTAAAATGACATGACAAGGCAGTGTTCCTCACTTGCAAGACTGGCAAGGTCCGTCTGGAGACATGAGTAAACATAGGAAGACCGTATACAGACGTACAAACACAACAGGCAAGGAAGCAAAAAGAAGAAGTAAAGTCTGAACACACTTACCTGCTATCTTCCTTGCTAGATGAGACTGGTCGTAGAGAGGTTGGCTTACACTTCATGGTATGCACACAAGCGGTCAAGCAGATGCAGGACACGACTTAGCACGTGGTGAAGATGCACGTTCTTAAAAGAAGCCAGCCGCGACCCGGACAAGGGATAGGGCCGGATCTCAAGACATGCCGCTAAACCCGCCACAGCCATCGTAATCATGGACAACCATGGCGGTGGCACCGGAACGCAGGCTAGACATAAGTAGCTAACCTATATGTGAGGAGGTCGGTAGTTGAGGACAGCATACCGGTGCTACCTACCATGGACCGAAATGGAAATGGCAATAATAAGTGTAATCTTACGTGAGGCTTCTGTTTATCACGGGGACCACCTGTCTATGAAGTTATCAGCCAGGTCTGTTACTAGTCCCGATGTTTTAAACATGACTGCTGTCACTATCTAGACTAACCTAACCTAAGGCATGCCTACTTGTGCTATTTGTGCAATACACCTGCTGCTTTCTCATGAGATCGTTTCCCTTCCATTCTGGACTAAGCATAAGGTAGCATCTTATCCTTCAGAGCACCTGGCAAGCTGTAATTTACCCGTTGCTTTCCAGCAGTTCAGCTGTAAGGACCTGAACAACTGTTAGGCACTGGTCATGAAACTTTCACGACAATGCAAGGGCAGTAACACTAGCGCTCAGCAAATGAGCAAGGAGCGAGCTGGTTGCTGTTAGCACCCCTGCATATAACTAGTCCTAATGAGGCATGGCGTCACGCTACATCTGGAGTGACATTGCGATCGTTTCATTTCCAACCCAGACTTTGGTGCCAAGATGCTCCGCTAATGTAACTAGTGCTTGTGAGGCGCTTTCCCTCTTTAGTAGGCACCCATCTCACAAGTCCTCCATTATCGTTTGTTGTTGCCCTCCTGAGTTCTGATCAATAGAATAATAATCTTTCATGTTGGATGAGTCTGGCCTGTACAGCATACAGTAGCCCATGTTCCATGTGGCGTGCTGGGTCGCCTATCACCGACAAGAATGTTTGTGTGTTGTTGAGGCAACCGGGAACGCGCCAGCGAACCATAAATAAAATGGCTATTGCCTTGACTTCCTATGCGCAACCCTCCTTGCTTTCCGGCTCACCTTCCAGCTCCTGATCTACGACAGCCATCTCCATTCTTCAAGAGCGATTGATTCCGTGCCGGTGACTTGCATCGTGCTGCCGGACCCTTGTCTCTTCACTCTCCCTCTCGGCGTAGCCCGCTGCTACGGCTCTTTACACAGCAATGCTGTGATAGCATACAAGACTCATCTTTCATTTCGGCTCACATTGAAAGAGTATACACGTTTGCAAACCTTGTGTGCACGTCACAAGTCAGGGTAATGACGCACGTTATGTGTCCCTGTGAGCTTTCCGCTCCCGGCACCGTCCGCGATTGCGATTATCGATCATAGCAAACACTACCTTTCCAGCTGGATCGGCACAGATGGCCGTCCCTCTCAGCTACTGCAGGCAATCAGCGCCTCAGCTCACCAGTCTAAATATCATGTTAGACTAAAATACGTGTCTGTCCCCTGTTCCATCCTTCTTTGCCAACCTCGTTGGTGGGCATGTGCACGCAGAACTGCAGTGCAGACGTTGTGGTACGTCTCATGCAGCCAAGCGTATCCTGCCATCGCCATCAACATCGCCACCTCAATCGCCCATTGCTTTGTCCATGCGTATTAGCAACGGGAGGTAAGCCAGTAGTAGCCTGGCAATGCCACGATTCGAGGCTCCCATTATCGTGCGTGGTTGGCCCCAGATCGATGCGGTCTAGATACCCTCTGGACGTTGATCTGGTCCCCACGGTTGCACCAACATCCTTGTTACGCTTCCCCAAATGACCTAATAACCAGCCCGGACAAGCACGGGTCGTCAGAAACTTGGGTTCTGCTTTGGTCGCATTTTGCAAAATCGGTCACGAGACCAATAATATCCGTCCACCTCCTCCGCTGTTCTCGAACGGCCCATCTCAAGCTGCCTATCGAGTCAAGGACGCCTCGCACGCTATTCATAAGCACATGGCTTACTTGCGAGCACTGCATGCCTCTGTCAGCCGGTGTGCACCATCCATCAGCTTTTAAAGCCGGTCCGTGGGATACGGTGCGGTGTGAGGGACACAATCGATCCATGCATGTAAACGGCGGCGCAATTGGTTTTTCTTGTGCTCAAAACGCCCGCTCGACAAGCGACACCGCCTCGATATGGAGATGCGCCTATATTGACGGTAAAGGCCAAGCTTTCACCATGCTGTCTCACTCACCTTCTTCCAGGCCACTGATATTTTTCTGTACCCATGGGATACGGTGGGAATTGAAGCGGCCTTGTTAGAATTATCGAAAGTACGCCATTCCATTGGCCTAGATGCTCACCCCAAGAGCCATTCCCGTCGGATTTCAGTCGATGCTCCTGACGGGTAATCTGCGAAAATTCGCCTCCCGTCGGTTTGATGGGATGCTCTAGACCTATGCCCCGTCTGTACATGTATGAATCCGCGGGTCAGAACTATCAGAGTTTGTCTCAGCTCGACCAGGATCCACTAATCGATAGATCCTTCTGCGTGACACCAATCCTAAACAACGTCCCCAGCTAATCGAATATTGCGGTCACCAATAATGTCGAGAAACCGGGCATCATTCGGTCTCAAGTCGCCTGTTCATGCGATACGGACCCATACCGCCACCTAGCGGCACTCTTGAACCGAAATGAGGACGCTGGCCATGCGACGGTTGTACCATGCAGGCCATCGGTGGCAGTAGAATGATTCACTCAGTCCGCGTGATCCAGACGGACTTTGCGTCGTTGAGGCTCTGACGTAAGTAATTATGCATTATGTAAGACCGCCACTCCGACAGACCGTCACAATGGATACGACCGGGTCTTGCAGCCTGGGCCATAGAGATATCTTTTGGGTGCTCGAGTAAGAGGCGCTGTGTCTCCAACCTCGAGGACTTTCTACGCATTTACCTGGACCAGCCAAGCTTCAGAGTCTGACATCCACCAAGGGTTTAAGATGATCAAGCTACGCGTGTGGTTTAAAGACAAGGTACGGCCCGTCATGCTGGCCTGCGATCACATCGTATAGCTGGTACTCATCGGGTCGGCCCCTCCCATCAGTGCGGCCAGCAACTCCTTCGCCAACCTTGCCCAGCTCCCCTGGAGCAAGTTCGAAATCGAAATGCCAAAGTGTTTTGGCAATGACCAGGCTTGTCTCCAGATAGGCCATGGGCTTGCCGGCGCATCCTCGATAACCGATGGAGAAAGGGGTAAATGCCTCGTTCATCCGCTCTCTCTCCGCCGCCGACGTCTCAGATGGCAGCCACCTCTCAGGTTTGAATGTGAAGGGATCCGGGAAGTACTTCTCATTGTGGTGTAGAGCATAGATGTTCACACCTACCTGAGTGTTCGGAGGGATGACTTGACCATCAATGAAGACCGGTCGACCCTTCTCCTCGGCCGCCACCTCTCTCCACAGTGTTCCTGGGACCGGTGGGGAGGTACGCAATGCCTCGTCTATGCAAGCTCGGAGATATTGACAGCCTGACAGCTTGGGGCCAGCGCATATCTCAGAGCTGCTAGCAAAGGTCGACCGGATCTCGGCCACTAGCTTATCGTAACATGTCTTGTTATGGGACAGGTAGAAGAATAAGGCACAGATACCAGCCGAGGTTGAGAAGGCCCCTGCGACCATTTGACACTGTTAGCTTGGACTCGAAAGAGGAATAATGCGCGCCGTTGGATTTCGACATACCGGCCGGAAAGAAGGACACGACCTCAGTCCATACATCGCTGACTCGAATGTCCTCGCCTTGGCTACTGGCCGTGGATACAATGGAGAACAGGTCGTGGCGCACGTCCTTGGCTTCAGAAAGCCTTGACTTGATCATCGCTTCGACTATTCAACAGGTCAGACATCCGAGGGGGTGGTAAAGGAGGGAGGGCATCTTGTAATGCCCAGTCGAAGGATTCGCGCACTCATCCGTTTATACTGCTCTCGCGTGTCGCGTGTGAAGTAGTTCAGAAGTGAGAACACCCGCAGCTGATGCAGTCGGAACCACTGCATGCGCGTATTGGCGAGATGGTTGGCGCGGAACATGCCGCCGACCATGAACCGGTATCGCTCCTCTGACTGGAGCTTCAAGGGGAAGCCGAGGGCCAGCAGTGCGATGACATCGCACGCGAGATAGGTCACCCTCTGAGTCATGTTGACCGGCTCAGAGCGTGTGGCACACTCGGATAAGTGCTTGATGAAGAGGTCGACCTGCTCCTGCATCGTGGGCTCGAAGATGCGCATGGACCGGTCGTTGACGACGGAGCCGACGATGCGGCGCTTCGTCCGATGCGCGTCCCTGTCGATCACAGTGAACAGACTGTACACGCCAGGCGTCTGGATGATGGCGGAGTTGATGTAGGACTTGACGATCCTGTCGTTGTCGTAGATGTCTTGAAACAATAACAGTTTTGGGATCAAGTCAGCTCACTCTCATAAACGCAGGAAAGAACGTTTATAGATTTTCGTTGGCTTTTACCATGGAGAGCTGTTGCTGTGTTGAACAGGAGTTTGTTCGGGCCATGTCTCATGACGGGGCCATATTTGGCGTGGTCCTCGATGCTGGTCAAGTGCAGTCGCTTCCGGAAGGAGTACCACCCGTTGTAGGCGTCGGATAGCTTCGCTGCGGGGGGTCCTGGATACTTCTGGAGAGGATGTAGCAGAAGTCTGTAGCCAAAGACTGCGGCAATCTTTTCGGATTATTCGTTGTTCATGTCAGTATTTCACACCATCACTTAAAAATCTTATACAGCAGGTTGTTTGCAACTGCTTAACCTACAGATATGGTCACCAAAAGGGAGATCCATCTCCCTGCCAGAGCGACTATGATTGGGAGGTCCATGTCGGCAAAGCTTGTGTCCGACGAGAAGGAAACTGCTTAAGATGACGGATGACAAGAAATGAGACGAAGTGCCAACAACAGTTGCGATGAGAAACCAAAAAAAAGAAAACGACAGAAATGACAAAAGGAAAAGGCGGATCCAGGGATAAAGCTGGAGTTGTAATGACAGGATTTCGTGTCCGTCTTCCAGACGAGCACTTGCACCCACCCAGTCACAAACTTGGGTTCAGTATAGAAAAAAAAGATTGGGACACAGTGAACGTAACGTAAGGCTTGTGGGATCGAATTTTGGAACATCACAGCTTGTCTTGTCTAACCTCGGGATCTGTTACCAACGAGGGATGGAGTTGCATGAGCGGTAAGCCTATCTACTCCAACCAACTCCAAGGTAAGAAGGAGGGTTGCATTATCATAAACTTGTGGTGAGAAGAGGGGTGAGTGGAGTGGCTCGCTACTATCTAGGATAAGGACCATGCAGGTAATACAATATGTCCAAGCTTAAGTGATATAGGTAGAAACAATTTACATGGAGTCTTAAAAATAGAAAAAAAAAAGACAGACACAGGATCCCCCGCCTCCCCCCCCCCGAGTGACGAGTTACTTCACGTACAAGAGTTTGACAAATAATGGTATAGGTGTCAATAGTTATTATTAAAGAAGATATTGAGATTGAACGCACATTATAAGGGGCTAGAGGCCGCTTATATAATATATACATCATTTAAAAGGCTTAGCTAACTAGCGCATCTACAGGATTTAAGCAGTAATAAATAAATTTAACAAATTCTTTATATTATAAGCTGTATAGCTAGTATAGTAGTAGTATAAAAAGTTTGAGTCTTTTAAATAGTTTATAGCTATAAATAATTATATTAAAATCTTTATATATAAATCTATTATAAAATATAATAAAAAAAACTTTAGTTTTACTTTTACTGTTTTATTTTTTAATAAAGTCTTGCTATTTTTAGTATATTAAACCGATATAAATTAACGTAGTCTTTCTATTTTCTATACTTTATAAAGCTTTCTTTTATTATTTAGTTTTATTAAAAAACTATTATTACTTTATTAATATTAAACTGCTAGCTATTAGTAAATACTATATATTTAAGCTTTTTTAAAGCCTTTATATTTGCTTTATATTAACTTTAGCTTTACTAATTTACTAAATAGATAAATTAAAGCTATTAAATATATTTAAAGTAAATATTACTTAGTTAAAAGTATAAAGCAGTTATTTTGTTTATAGCTATTATTAAAGCGTCATTTTTAACTTTTAATAGCTACTTAATATTTTTATTTGTAATGTTTACTTTAGCGCTAGTTTTAATATATTATTTAAGTTTAAAGGCTTTAAGTTAACTTTTATAATAAAACTTTTTAAAACTAAAAAAAAGTGAAGTTTCTTACTAAAGTTAAAGTTTAAACTATTTTTAAAGTTAAAATCTAATTTGTATAAGTTTGCTAGCTTTTACTAAAAAAAAGCAGTTAATTATTAATAAAACTTATTAAAAGCGTAAATAGTAATAAGTAAAATTTATTAGTTTAAAAAACTTCTTTTATAGCGTAAAGATCTATTATTTAACTAAAGTATATAAACGAGTAAACTATATTTTTAGCTTTTTTTATTAAAATAAAGCTATATACATACTTCAGTAATAATATTAAATTAACTTTGCTATTTTTCATAAAAGCTTTAAAAACTATTAAAAATATATTATAGTGTTTTAGTTATTAATAAAAATTATACTTTCATAATTATTATAGTATACTTTAAAAATAATAAAACTTAAAGTAAACAATTAAGTTAAGTATATTTAACTGATTTTTATATATCATATAATTTGTTTTGTTTTTAACTATAACTATAGAAAAAATAAACAATTAAGTAATTGTTATAAAAAAGTTATTAAAAAGAGCTAAAGATAAAAAGTAAAAACTTTTAAAATTTTATTTTAATATATTTAGCTATAGCGTTAAATCTTTATTATTATATTAATTATATACAAAAGTTTTTAAATAAACTAGTTTAGCAAATATATATAGGTTTAAAAGTAAAAAAACATTGCTTAGTAAAGTAAATATGTTTTATTTAAAGGAAAAGTATTAGTTATTTTTAATCAAGTTATTAATCTAGCTAAATGTAACAATCCAACTAACACTGAGCCAGTAGGGAATGCAGGTTTGCTATTTCCTGAGGGTAAAAACAAGTGAAGGCTTCAACGGGCACTTAGACGATAGGCACAATAAGGATTGCTAGGGAATGGTTCCCAATATACTTAGATTCCAAGAACTAGGTATATCCTTAAGTTGAATACTGAGTGAAGGAAAGACTATAGCTAGTAGATACATGATGGAATATATACTCGTTTCCTTCCCTCAATGAATGTGTTGCTCCCTGGATCACCGTGAGCTCGTCTCATTAACCCGATACGCTCAATGCGTGTATCGCGTTATGTCTTTACTGGTTTGCGGCCTGCCATCGGGTCGCATGAGTCCTTCTACCCCTCCGGGCTGAATTCGTTGGCTCTCGTTGTTGGGTTGTGACACTAAACTTTAGCTATATTAGTAAGTTTAAATTGTTTCAACAGTAGACATTATAAATTTTTTATATTAAAAAATTAAAAATTTTTTAAAATTTGTTAAAAGTAGATAAGTTAAATTAATTAAGCTTTTAAAGTTTAGCAGCAATATTAGCGGTTATAAGCTATTTTTAAAGCTTAAAAACTAGTTCGATAGCTAAATCAGTATTAAAGTATTAAACCGAGCTAGAAATTATATATATAGGTTAAAGTTTATATATAAGCTAGGTCTAGTATATAAGTTAAATATTGCAAATAAACTTTCAAATAGTTTAAACAGTTACTATAGCTATAAGTTTAATTTTATTTAATTTTTTAACAATTCAAACAAAATAATACTTTAAATATATTTAAATAGCTTTTATAAAGCCTTTTTTTAGTAACTAAGTTATTAAAACTAAAGAATTTATTAAGCTAGTAAAAAAACATTATGAATATATATAGGTAGTAATATATAAAGTTAGCAACTAAATGCTAATTAATAATTTAAACTTTATAAAAATTATATTAAACCTTTATTTTGAAACATTTTATAAAAAATATTTTAAGTTAAGTATATATAAAAGGTTTAATACTATGTTTATTATATTGTTATTAAAACCTATTAAAATATATAACTACTAGTATAAGCACTTTTTTTACTAGTATATAATAACCCTTACTTAATATTTTAATAAAGGTTTTATTTATTTTTTTTATATTTGCCTATTAAATTAATTGGAATGTTTTAATTAAAAGCTTAAAAACTGCTTTAACCTTTATAATTTTAAGTTTTGTTTTAGCAACAAACTTTATTATAAACGTAATAAAATAAAAAAGTTAATTAATGCGCTATTTTTATATAAGAATTTAGTTAGTCTTATTATAATTTAAGATAAAGCGTTTAATATATTTTTAATAATTCTTTTTAAAAAGCAGCAGCAAAATTAATAAATAACATTTTATATTCAAATAAAAAAGAAAGGTATATTAATCAATTAAAAAAAACAGTCTATATAAAATAAATGTTTATAAATATTGAAGTAAATGTTAAAATAAATATATATAGAAAAATAAAATTAAAAGTAAATGGAAAAAAATTAGTTATAATATTAAAAATAGGTATAAAAAGGATAAAGAAAAACTATAAAAAATATAAAAACTTTTTATACGCTTTTATAAATTATATAAAGTATTTTCTTCTTTAAGTTTTTAAATTATTAGTTTTTAGTAACTAAAACTATATTTAAAGCTATTAAAGTAGTAAAAAACTTAAAATTTACTGTGTAAATCTTTTTTATAAGCTTTTAAGTATAATAGCAATAAAAGCTAGCAGCCTTTTAAACAAGCCTTATATTACTTTATTCGCCGCAATAATAATAATCTAAAATATAAACTATAAATATATAAAAAAGGAAAATTATTTTAGTTTTACAGCTTTTATTAGTTTTTTTATTGTTTAACTAGTTTTTTAATAGTTAAAATATTTATAAAGTTTAATTAACTTATTAAAAGCGCTTTATATACTAATATTAATTACTAGCTTTAAAAGTATAATAAGCTTACTAACTATTAAAGTGTTTAGCTAGTATTTTTCACATTTATAGTTTTTACTTTATTTTAAAATAGTAAAAAGTAAGTCTTTTTAATAAAAAAAACTAGTTAAACTGTATAAGTACTAATTTAGAATTATAAGTAAATATTTAATATATTTGAAATTAAAATTTCAAAAAAGCTAGCAAAGGTTAATATGTTTAATAATAAATATTTTCTAACTTGTATTTATTAATTAAAACAAAGCAGCAAATTATTTAACTAGTACAGTTTTTTATGAAGAAATATCAACTTTAATGTAACAATCCAACTAACACTGGGTCAGCGAGGAATGCAGGTTTGCTATTTCCTGAAGGGTAAAAACAAGTGAAGGCTTCAACGGGCACTTAG
>MU280972.1:0-39477 GCA_022385605.1 Xylariaceae sp. FL0594
TAAGTGCCCGTTGAAGCCTTCACTTGTTTTTACCCTCAGGAAATAGCAAACCTGCATTCCTCGCTGACCCAGTGTTAGTTGGATTGTTACATTATGCTTTTTAAAAATTTTATAGAAAGTTTAAACTTTTTAACTATATAGCTAAACTATTAAAAAATAAGTTGTAAAACGTTATAGTTTTATAATATTTTTTCCTTAAATTTTATTTATTTTAAAACATAGTTATTTTTATATTAATTTTATATATTGATTTTATATAGTATATTTGTTAAACTAACAAAATAGTGGAATTAATTATAGTTAATAAACAGTTAATAGTTAATTGCAAAATAATAAATGGAATATAATTAGCTAGTCTTTATAGGTTAATAGTATAGTAGCTATTAACTATAGCTATACAATAATATAGCAGTTATATAAGCTAGCGTAGCTATTTTTAAAAAAAGTACCGGAAGTATATACTAACTACTATAGTAGTTTATATGCTTACTTTATCAAGTACCTATATACTGTAAATAGCATTATTTTTTAGTTGTTTTAAAGAAACGAAATGTAATAGGGTATAGATTTTGATACGTAAGTATTTTTAAAGGTTTACTTTTTTGTTATTTTTGCTACCAAAAGATTGCTAATGTTTTAGCGATAGCTATAACTAGCTAGTTTTTATATACTACATTTTTAAATAAAAGTTAACTTTTAGTACTAGTTAAAAAAGGTACGAGCTTGCAGGTCTAAAGGACTTTACTACCTTAATTAAATAGTAAAAGTTAACCTAAGCTAAAGAGGGCAAGCATAAAAGGCGCTAACTTTATTTAATTGCTAAAATAGCTAACTAAGCCTACAACCTCTATAATAAAGCTATAATTTAAAAGGCTAGTTTATAATTAAAATCTTTTTTTTGCTTTTGAATTTTACTAAAATCTAGTTAAAAAATATAAAGTGCTATTTTGTATAAAAGTAGTTTATAACTATTTAAAAGTTGTAATCTATAAAGTATTAAAACTGCTTTTAATTTTTTTTAAAAAAAAACTTAATATAATACTAGCAACTAAAAGTTTAATTGCTTACAAATAGTTTGAAAAGTATTTAAAAAATTTAAATTAACAACTATAGCGCAAAGTATCAAAAAAACTATAGCTTTTTATAAAACTGCTAAAAACCATATATTTTTTTGCTAACTTAAAAAAACTAACTTAATATAGCTTAGCTAAAGTAAAACATAATATAAATTTTTAGTACAATTTTGATACAACTATATTGAAGTAACTATTAAAATCTTAAATTATAAAAATAAAAAACTTATATTTAAAAACTTTAAACTAGTACGTAAACTGTAAAATATTATAAAAACTTTAAAAGAAATCTTTATAAACTTTGCTTTTTAAAGCAACTAATATATTTATACTACATATAACGTATAGAATAATACTTGCAATATTATTTTAAAGTTAAGCGCTTATTATTAGAAATTTAAACAGCTTATAATGCTTTTTAATTTTAATTTTTTAAAAAAATTATTATATTTACAAGTTAAAAAGATAATTTAAACATTTATATATTTTTAAAGTTTTAAAATGGTACGATAGCTTTTAATAAATTTCAATGTTATACTTTAATAATATACGCTGCTAAATATATATAAAATACTTTATATATAGCAGCTTTAAAAGCAAAATTTAATACTAATACTTTAATTTAATAAACTAATATAATAGTTAAAAATTATAACTAAGTAATTGGATACTATTACAAAATAGTAAGAAATATAATAAAGTATTACTGCTTTATTGAAACTAAAAGTAAACCCGGTAGCGTTTAATTTATAAGAAAAAATAATATTAAAGTTTTTAAATAAAAGCGTTTTAAAAGCAAATTATCTATATAGCTAAAAAATAGTTAATTTAATTAAAAAGCGTAATAAGCTTCAAAATTAAGTTTATAATAAAAATTATATTATTATAAGCTTAGCTTTTTATTTTAATACTTTTATTACTAAAGTTTTTATATTTTATAGTTTAAATAATAATAATATTTTTAAAGCTTAAAAGTAAGAAACAAATGACTGCTAAAAGTTAACTATAATTAGCTTTAAATTAAACAAAAGCTAATATTCAAAGCTATTTTAAAAGTAAAGTGTTTAATAATTTATGGCTGTATATATTTAGTTAATACTTTATTATACTAATTACTTTTAAAAAAATCATATTGTATTTAAATACTATATACTGTAATATTAATTTAAAAAAGAGCTAAAGTTAAATTCTGCTATTTAGTAATACTTAATAATTTAGCTAAATTATTAACTTTAAGCATAACGTTATACGCTTAGCTAGTAAACTTAATATTAATAAAACCAAATAAAAAAGCAAGTTCAAAACTAAGCTAACATTTTAACTTTATAGCGCTATAATAGCTTAATATTAAAATAATATGAAAATAAATAATTTTAAATTAAAATTAAAGTAGTAATAAACTTCCAAAATTTGCTTATGCTTTAAATATTTAAAGTATAGGCCTAACTAACTGCTAAGCTTTTACTAGCTATACTTTAACTATATATAACTTTCAAAACCATTTACTTCAAAAATATACTTTTAAAAGAAATTAAATAATGCTCTAACTATAAAAAGACTATTTAATACGCAATTACTTTGCTAAGTTAATATTTAGCTTTAAACCTATATATATAAAGCTTATTGCATTTAAAAATATTAAAGTAGTAATTATTATAGCAAACTATAGTTATAAAACATTTAAAAAGTAAAAGATTTAGTTCTAGCAAATAACAATAAGTTTAAAAACTTTAAACAGTTAAAAAATTAACTTTAAAAAATAAGTTCTATTTTTAAAAAAATACTTTATAAAAAATATTTAAATAAATTACTGTTAAAGTATATTTATATATTTGTTAATAAAGAACTATTATTAATAATTATAACGCTTTTAAAAATATACAAGCAAATATATATATATGCATTAATAGAAATATATTATATAAGTTTTTAAATATTTTTAATTACTTTATAAAAACTTTAATACTATTTCAATTATTAGCTATAATAAAAAAAGGTATTAAAAGTTATAGCAAGCCTTTTAAATTACTATAAAAATTATAGCTAAACGTTTTATAACGTATCCATAGTATTTATAAATATAAAATATAATATAATATTAAAGAAAAAGTAGTTAAAAACTTATCATATTTTTTAACTCCTATAAGCGTTCTTTAGTATTTGTTTTAAATATGCTTATAAAAGTTCAAATATTTAATATAGCGATAAATAATGGTAACAATTTTTTTAATATTTTTTTTTGGCTAAACTTGGAGCAACAAAAAACTAAACTGCTGCAAAAATAAAAAAAGCTGCTAACTTTTAAAACTTTACTACTTTTTTATAATTAGTACTAGTAATTTATATTTTGAAGCAACGAATAATTATATAAATAAACGCCAGAACTTAATCTATTAATCGTAAAGCTAACTATAATAAAATTCATTAAGCTTTTAATGATAGTTTTAAATAAAAGTATAAAAAATAACTAAAAAACTCTTAGCAATTTAGTATATAAAGCCTATATTGCTTAAAGTATAATAGCTTATTTGAATGAAAAAAATCTATAAATATAAATAGTATTAATAAACGCTTTTAATTTTCCATAGTTTACTAAAGATAAAAAACACATATAAAAAGGTTTTTTATTATATTTAATAAATTTAATTTAATTAAAGAAAAAGCGTAATATTTTTGAAATATAAAAAGTACTAAACTATAACAGCAAGTTATTAAAATTATATTTTTAAAATACTATAATTTATTATATAGTTTTACCTAAGTTAACTTTAATACTTTATTTTTATATTACTTTTATATTAATTACTATTATTTAACTAAACAATAAACTATAAGCCTTTTTAGTATTATTTATAAAACATTTAAAACACGACCATAATTTTATATAAAATATTAAAAATTAAACTTACTAATTATTAAAAACTAATACTTTTTACTTTTAATTCATAAAACGTTTGCTTATATTGTTAAAGCTAAGTTTTTTATTAACCTAAATATATAATAAGCATTTAATTATATGTATATATAAAAAGTTAAAAAACCTAACTATATTTTATATATAATATAGTTCATATTATATATAAGGTATTATTATATAAATTAACTAATAGGCTAGCAACTTTCCAGAAATATATTCATAATATATTATTTAACTTTTTAAATTCATTTTATAGCGCTTATATAAACAACATTTTAATTTACTTTGGCATATTAAAAAAAATATTGTTAATAATAAGTATAAAACATAGCTTGCTTTAAATTAAAAATGAAACATTAATAAGCTACTATAATTGCTTATTTAAAACCCTTTAAATTTTCAATGTTTACTGTAATGTGTTTTATACTTTTCATAGCTTTTTCTAATAGTTTGAAAGTGCTTAGCAAACTATATCAATATATTAAAGCTGATTTTAGTACTTTATACTTTAAATTATATTTACTATAAAATGTATTTTATAGTTTTTCAATAGTTTTTATATAGCGCTTTTAAAAAAGTACTTTGTAGTTATGTATTACCTATTATTACATATAAACTTAGCTTTAAACATTGTTTTTATTTATTTTATTAAATGGTTAATAATATATATTTAAAAATACTTTTTAAGCGTTTAGTATACTTTTTTTTATTTTACTATTTATTTAATAATAGTATATAATAAACATTTAGCGCCTAATTTACTTTTTATTATATAACTTTTTCAAAAAATTTGCTTATAATAAGTATATTTTAATTATTAAAAATGCTTTTTAAAAAACTACAATAGAACTTTAATTTTTAATATATAATAGCTGCTAGTGTTACTATATTAAGGTTTTTTTATAAATATAAATAAAGCTATTTTTATAAACTAGTTAATAATTATTCAAATTGCATTAAATATATTGCTATTATAAGCATTATATAATAGCAAACCCCTAGTAAAATTTCAACTAGTTTTTTACTATAGTTAATTTAGTAATAATAAGATCTATAGTGTAAAAAAAAGGTTATATTTTAATATTTTAATGCTTTTATATTATAAATAACTAGGATTGAACTTGCAAATCCTTTATTTTATTTTTTAGTAAAACTTCTACTATACTTATATACTTTGCTTTAAAGTTAGTATAGTACTAGTACATTAATTATTTAATTAGTACTATTTATAAAAGTATAAAAGTCTTTTATAAAAATATAATACCTTTTATATATATTAGTATAGTAGTAAATAATTTTAATTAGTGTAATAAACGTTAAGTTTCTAACTTATAATTTCTAAACTATTTTATAAAATTAATAAAATGCTTTTATCTTAAATACTATTTTATAGTATATTTTTTAGTTAATTAACTTCATATTTAGCAAACCTAATAATAAATATAATTTATATTATATAAGGTTGGTAAATTAAATATATATATTCATACTTTTTAATCTTTTTAAAAGCTATTTATAACTATATAGTAAAAGTTTAGCAATAAATAGCTTTTAATATTTCCTATTTACTTTAATTCTTTTAAATACTTCATTAACTATATATATAATTATATACTTTTAGCTGCTTTTATATTTCAAGCTAGTATACCATTTTTATAAGTAGTAAAAGTTTAAAATTTTATATATATATATATATTTTCAAAAAGGTTGCCAACTAATTAAAGATTTTATTAATATAAAAATTATATTTTTATATTTAATTTTGCTAGCTATATAATGTAATTTATTTAATATTCATTTGCCAAGTTCATAACCTTTAATTTATGTTTAATATTAAAACTAAATTATAATAAATAATATACTTATTAAATTAGTTTGCTTTAAAAATTATATATTAGCAAGTTAATAACTTTTTTTAATGCTATATAGTTAGTTTATACCATAAACAGCTTATTTATACTTTTTAAATATTAGCATTAGTAAATTTTATAGTAATTTATAAGTATTTAATAACAAACCTTTAATAAAAATTTATAAAGCTTAAGATTATTTAAATATTATAAATTAATTGCAATATTTTCGATTTTTAATAATAATTACTTGCTAAAGTTTTATTTTAATACTTTTTATAATAATAATATAGATAAAAAACTTAGTTATTACTCAAATATTTAAATAAACAGCCTATACTGCTTTAACTATTAATGAATTACTTAAAATAGCTTTTATACATTTTGATATTTAATAGAAATATTATTATATTATTTAAATAAACTATATAAATATAATTTATTAATTTTACTAGCGCTTTATATATATAGACTTAAAATGTTACTAAAGCATTTATTAACTTAGAAAGTATAACTACATATTTAAAGCGCTTATATTGCGTTTAAAACCCAATTTTCTACAAATTGCTATTAGCAATATATATTTTATAGTATACTTTTTATAACTTTAACTTATTAAATACTTTAATGCTAGCTAAACAATTAAAACTGTTAAAATAAATAGTAAAAGGTACTAGTTTTTAGTAATTATTTAATTTAAGCTGCAATAGTTAATATAAAAGTGTAAAGTACTAGTTTTTTAATATAAATAGTATAAGCGTTCTTATATTAGCTTTTAATTAGTAAATTTTGCTTATATATAAGTTTTTTTATAAATGCTCTTTTAATGCTTTATATTATATTTTTATAATAAAATATATAAGTCTAAAAAGCACTTTACCTTTTTTACTAAGTTAATAATATAAACTGCTTTTTTAAAAGTAGCAGCCTTTCTGCAGCTTTTTTAAAGTACAAATAGTAAAAGCTTTTAAAGCATATAAATAAATTAATTGCTTTATAATTTAAATCATTTTTATTAAATTTAAAAAATAAAAGTTTTTAGCGCTATGTTAAAAAGTTTATAATAAACGCTAATATATTACAAACTATATTTGTAGCAAGCTTTTTTAAATTGATATTTTATAAATACCAAAATATTATATAATAAGGGCCATATTTATGAAAATATTTAATTAACCTATTTTTAGTTTTAATAATAAAGTTTTAAATATATATATTTTTTTGCAAATTATATAAAAAATTGTAAAAATTGCTTTTTTTACTATAAGTATTAACTATTTAAAAAATAGTTTTATATATACTATAATTTTATAACATATTATTATTTAGTTTTATTAACCTTAAAATTAAAAGAGCTACTTTATATATTCGCTTTTATATTAAGTTTTTATATTATACATAGTCCTTATTTAAGCTTTTATATTTATATTTATAATAAACTTTTTTCTAGTTGCTATTTGCTATTAATATAGCAAATTTTTTTTAAAATGCTTATTTAGTTTAAATATTTAATACATTCTAGTTAAATAAACTAAATATAAGATTTTACTTTAGTTTAGCTTTTCACTTTTTTTTAAATTTCAAGGTCATTTAGTTTAAATATTTGATATATTTTAGTTAAAATACACAAATATAATATTTTACTTTAGTTTAGCTTTTAACTTTTTTAAAATTTTAAGGTTAATTAAATTATTTAGATATTTTATATTTTAGCTTTAAAGCGCTTAAATATTTTCAACTATTAAATATTTATTTCGCTACTAAGTTTAAACTGCTTTTGTTTAGCTTGTTATAATAGTTAGCTAAAAAATAGCTAACTTGATTATAATTATAGCAAAACTTAATTTTGTTATTAATATATATTAGTTTGCCTTAGTTATAGTCTATTTAATAATTGCTTACCTTATTAATATAATCTAAAGTTAGCTTTATATTTAATTTGTTTACTATTTTTACTTTTTTTACTAAGCTATTAAGTTTACTTTTTTGTTATAACTAATTTTTTATTATTAGTGTTCTATATACTTTACTGCATTCTAGCTTTATAAGATATAGTAATAGCGTTTTGTAGTAATAGTTACTATTTAATTAACGCTTTTTTTTAAATAAAATTAATGTTTATATTAATAGATAAACGCCAGTTAGCTATTATTTTTATATTAAACAGCGTTTTTAAGCTTTTATATTAGTACTTACTATTTAAAAAAAATGTTCTTTAAAGAAAAATTGTTTTAGCTTATTTTATATAACTATTTATAAAATACTTGCTTAAACAACTTTAAATTAATATTTTTACGGTAAAAAACCTTTAAAAGTTTTTATATTTTACCGTATTATAATATAATTGCTAATGTTAACGCTTAAATAATCTAAGTAGTATTTTTTTAATTAAGCTTTTGGGAATGACTTTTTTTATAGCAAAAATTAATTTTTAATTTTATTTATAGTAACTTTCAGCTTGAGCTTTTTATAGTTATATATAAAAGCTTTAATCATATATTTAAGCTTATTGCTTTTAGCTTTTAATATTTATATTAACTAGTTATTTTAGTTTAATAATATGCTAATCTTTTTTGCTATATATTTGCAATACTTTTATAAAATAGTTAATAACTTTTAAATCAAGCTTTATTTTAACTTATTAAAGTAATATAAAGGTAGAATATTATTATTTAAAATATAAGTTAAATTAAAAGCTTTTCCTTACTGCTAATATTTTAACTATACGTTTTAAAAGTATACAGCTAGTCTTTATTAGTCCTTTTTAAATTAACTTAAAAACCTATTTATGTGTTATATACTATTAATTGCTTGCGCGTTAATTAAGTGTTTAAATTTATTAACTTTAGAAATAAAGTTTTATTGCAAATTACTAGGTTTTAAAAAGCTTTTATTAGTTAGTATATAAAGTTTCCCTTTAGCAAGCGTTTGCTTTTTAGTTGCTAACTATATATAGTTTATTTACGTTTTTTTAAACTTTTAGTTATTGCGTTATAACTATAAATGACTGAAAATAAAAAAATAAAAAAGGCTGCGTCATTAAAGTTATTTTAAAATAATAAACTAATAATTTTAAAAAGTAGTATAGTTATAAATTTGTTTTATATAAAATAGCGCTTTATACCTTTTAACTATATTTTGCTAAGATTTAAAGGTAAAAAAGAAAGATTTTAATTATATATAGGCCTTTTACATTATAGCTTTATTATAAAAGTTATAAGCTTAATTAGCTATTTTAGCAATTAAATAAAGTTAGCGCCTTTTATAGCTGTTTTTTTTATCTAAGTTAACTTTTACTATTTCATTAAAGTAGTAATGTCTTTTAAACTTATAAGCCTGTACTTCTTATAACTACTTCTTTTTTAAAAAAAGATAACTTGATTTAAAATATAAAGCGTAAGCGTAAATTAAACAAGCAACTTATGATTTTTTTTGGTTATTATTGCTATTATTTACACCGGTTTTTGCATATTATAATTTTTTTGCTTAAAGCGGGTTTATTATTATTTTTATAGTTTAGTTTAAACTTTTATTTTTGCAGCTTTTAGCTAGCGCAGTAGTTTTACTAGCAATTTTATAGCTTTTAAATATATATTATAGTATACTTTTAATAATTAGCACTATTTTTAAAGTTGTTAGCCAAATATTACTTATTGTCTTTTTTTATTTTTATATTTTATTTAACCTTATAGTTTTTATAGGAAAAGCAAAGACATTTAATAGCTTTAACTTTTTATTTTTTATTTTTTATTAAGCTAACTACTTTTTAAAAAAAGAAATTATACTTTTTAACTTAATAATAAGTTATTAAAGTATTTCTATAACCTATTTATATAAAATTTATTAGTTAACTACTATATTAGTAATACTTTTAAATTTTTGTAGCATAATGAAATAATTAAAATTATTTAATACTAGCTTAACTTTAACTTTATTTTAATATAAAAACCTAGTAATTTATATTAAAATTAGAGTTTTAATTTAATTTATTAGGTTATGCTATTATATAAGTTTAAGGTTTTTAAATATATTTATTAGCTATATTAATATAGTACTTTAAAGTTTTTGCTTTTTTATAGCGTTTTATTATAAAGTTAGCTTTTTACTCTAAAAAGGTTTTTAAATTAATAGTTTGGTTTTTTCCTTAGAATATAAAAGCATAAAAAAGCCTATTTTTACTTTATAAAGCAATAAACTTGTTAGTTTATAAAGCAAAGCTGTTTAAGTATAGTTTATAGCAAAAATATATTTAAAATTAATTATTTTAAAAGTAAATTATATAAAGTTTTAAATATTAGTTTAAATAAACGTTTATAATTTTAACTTCTTTTACTATTTTAAAGTAGTATAATAAAGCTAAACCTTATATAATTCTTAAAAGTTTATTAACTTATTAATAAATATGAAAATAAATTAAAGTTTTTTATTAAAAGTTATAGTAGAAAAAAGCTTAAATATATAAAATAATTTTTTATGATATATATAAGCTATATTTTTAGCTGTTGCAAAAGTAGTATATAAAATAGTCTATAGTTTTTTATTTAATTAGTTTACTATAACTAAAATATTGTTATATTTATACTTATTTTGCAGTATTTGTTTAAAACTAATAGTGAAGTATTACTATACCTGTCTAAATATAAGTAACAGTTTTAGCTTTTTAAAAGTCTTATTATATAAAACTTTAATTAATTTTTGTTTTATCTAGTTGCTTATATAAATAACATAATTATTATATATTTTTAGCTTGTAATATCTTTATATTATAAGCGTTTATATTTTATTTTTGCTTAAGCAAGCTATAGCAACTAGTCTACAAGCTTTTAAATTAATCCTGTTTTTAAAAAAAGAAATTAAATATTATGAGTTTATTTTTGAATAAACTTACATTATTAACTTTAGTTTACGTTTTATTAAATTGTTTTATTTACTCTTAATATATTGTTATATTGAAGTTTTTATAGGTAGTTTATAAAACTTTTTTAATTAGTAATATATTTATAAGCAAAATAGTATTATTTAAAAGTTTATTTATAAATCTAATAAATATTACTTTACTATTTACAATAAGATTTAAAGTAGCTATTCATAAAAGTATATTAAAAGCTAAAAATTAAAATATAGTTTAATATTTTTAAGCTTTTTTTAATATATTATATAGTAATATTACTTTCTTTATATAAAAAGCGTTCGCTACTATATTTTTTAAAGCAGTATATAATAGTTAAATAATAACTAGTAAAAAGGTTTACTTATCCTGCTTATTAAAAGTTTGATTGTTATTTTATATTAAAATATTTTAGCGCTTAATTATTAGCATTAATTTAAAAAAGCTTTTTTGTCTGCTTATTAATTTAGCTTGCTATATATTCAATATATATATTATCACTAGCGTTTTTTTATTATAAATTTTGTAATTAACTTTAGTAGCATTTATAGTTTTAAAAATATAGGCTATTAAATATTACTTATTATTATATAATTAAATAAGCACTTTTAGTATAATACTATTAAAAGCATTAATTTTAATTTATACAAGTAGTTAATAATTAAAATAATATAATATAAAGCTATTAGGTAAAGCGTTTTTTGAATTTAAAAAAGCTTTATTATATTTACTTATTTATGCAAATAAATTTTTTTATCATTCAAGTATAAATAGGTTTATATAGCAGCTATATTTTTTAATAATTTTTTAATAAAAGTTATAAAAGCTTTAAAAGAATTAAACTTTTTAATAGTAATAAAAGTTTTGTAATTTTAATTACTTTAACTTTATTTACTTTTATAATATATTTTTAATTTTTAATTTTTTAAAGTTAATTTAAAAGCTTGCTGTTTATAACCTTTTTAGTATAACCTATATATATATTAAAGTTTAAATATTTACAAATTTGGCTTATTAATATATTACGTTAAATTCCTAACTAAATATTTATAAATATATAATAGATATTCTATATTGTTATTAAAACTATAGTTAAATTATAACAAGTTTATATAACTATTAAAGTTATTAAACTTAAAAAATAAACAAAAAATAATATAGTAAAAATATCGTTTGCTACTGCAATAGTAAAAGTTAATATAAATACTTCATTAAATAAAAAGGTTAGGTTATAAAATACAACATTTAAAAAATTTATTAAATATTTAGCTAATGGTAAAATATTAGTTAAAAAACATCAAAAAAGCAAAGCAGCACTATATAAAGATAGCTACTAAAAAAAGGGGCGGTATAATAGGGTATATATTTAAGTACTGAAATACTTTTAAAGTTTTATTTTTTGTTATTTTTACTACTAAAGGATGGCTAATCTTTTGGTAATAGCTATAACTAGCTAGTTTTAATATACTAAATTTTTAAATAAAAGTTAACCTTGAATATTATTTTTTAAAATTCCTAGTTTATTACCTTGCAATAATCCTAGTAATGCCAGCCTTTATAGAAATCTGTATTAATATACTAATTTAACTATTTCTTGTGCATTACTATACTTTAGTATTAATTTCCTATTTTTAAAATATATAATCTATTTAACAATATTTATGAATTTATAATAAAAATTATTAGCTACTATTAAATATCATTATAGCTACTTCAAAAATTTTTATTTAGTATTAATTTTTAATATATTATAATTAAAGTATATTAAACCTAATATTTTATTTAAACTTAGCGTTTACTTTTTTGAAATTAAATCTAACTATACTGTTTAACTATGTTATATTATATTTTAAAGCGCTTTAATGTTTTTATCTTTTTACTATTTACTTACTGATTAGTTTTCAACTATTTATTTTTTAGCTTGCTTATTAATTAGTTATTATATAGCTTATATTATTATAATTAAACTTTCTTTATAATATATAATAGTTTAATTTAATTTTAATATATTTAAATAATATTTATTTACTTTAATAGTATATATATTTTTAAAGTTTGCTTATATCTAAATTATTTAAAGCATTTTATCTTTTTGCAAAAATTAATATATCCTTTTTAACCCACTTTTTTGATGCTACTGTATTTACTGCATTATTTTATTTTTGCTTTATAAAATATAAATTAAACAATTCTTTTAATATTTACCATTTTCGCTAATTCTTTTTTAATTTAAACTAAGTTTTATACTAATAATTATATATTAGGTAGCTATTTCTTTTGTAGTAAATAATATTTTTAACCTTTTATATATATTCATTAATTTAAAAATGTGTTAAGATTTTTTTGGTTTGCTTTATATACCTATTTCTTAAGCAATTATTAATAGCATTAAATTAACATTTTTATTTTCAATAAACCCTTAAATATTTTTTAATACTTTTTTCTAGTTTTTTCTATTTTACTAAGTTATAATACAGTTTTTAATTTAGAACAACTTGGCGTTACTTAGGTTAATACTTAAATAATTTAAATATTATTTTTAACTAACCTTTCACTAATTGCGTTTTTTAATAAAAGTTTAAATTTTAATTTTAGCTATAATATTTGCGCGCGGGCTCCGGGGCAGGGAGGCCCTAAAGGGCGTTCCTCCCTATAAAAAGTTAGTAATTTATAAAATAAACATTATTATAATTTATTAAAGTAATATAATAGTATAAATTTACTGTGTTAATTATAGCTTAAACGTATAGTTTACTTTTACTATTTATATTTCAATTACTTTTTTAAAAAAGTTAAGTTTTAATTAGTCATAGTTAAAAAGCTTTTTTAAGCTTATACACTATTAGTAAAATTTAGTAGTTAAAATAATAAATTATTAAACAAAATACTAAGCTGTATAATATAATATTTTTCATAACTTAACAAATAACAAATTTTTATTTAAAACTAAAACAAATTAGATTTTAAATGTAGTTAATTTGTTTTAAATATAACAATTCAGTATAGTGTATTTAATGACCTTTAACCTATAGCTAAAACTTTAATAAGTTTTATATTGCCCTTTATTAGCTTTATAATGAAGTATTATAATTAACTAAAAATTAAACCATATATAATATATAATTATAAACACTTTTTTAAAGCCTATAACTAATATATATATATATATAAAGCTTAAGTTTAAAGCTCAAAGAAAACAATATTTAATAAATATAGCTTATATAAGGGTTCAAAATAATATTTAATAATAATAATAAATACAATGTATAAAAATATAAGGTTTAGCGTTTTTAAAGTTAAATAGTATAAAGGTTAAACTATAGTTTTTCGTTTTTTAATTACTATTTAATTTGGTTTTTAAAAGCTTTAATATTGCTTTATGAAGGTTTAATAATTTAAATTGTAACCAAAAACCTGTAAGCTGACTTTAGCTACTAGATGCTATTTTTATATCTATATTTTTATTAGTATATATTAAAGTTTAGATTTATTATTTTTAATTTTTTAGCTTAGCTCCTATAAGGAAAAGTAATTATATTACTATTAAATATAATATTTTAAAAACTTGACTAATTAAGCTTTAATTTTTTCCAAAAATATATTAAAGTTGTAAAGCACAATATATTTTTTAAAGGCTTATAATTTTGAGTTTAAAACGTTTTTATTTATATATAATACATAAAGGTTTTATATTAAAACTTTTATTTGAAGTAAGTTATAATCGTTTTTATAGTAGGTTAAACTAATATAAGCTAAATTTAACTACTATATAAAAACATATAAAGCAAAATAGAGTTTTTAAATTATATAAACACCTTGCATTACACCCTATTTTTTAATTAAATATATGCTTAAATAATATTTCATAGATTTCTAGCAACATTCAAAGGTTAAATTAAAGCAAGTTTAAAAGCTAATAAAGGTTATTAACTTTTATATAAAATAGTAAAAGCGTATATAATAATAGTTTTTTTTACTTTTATATTTTTATATATCTTTATATAATACTTTTAAAGTTTAGTTATTATTTATTACTTTTCTAGCTATATATAACTTAAATATAGTTATATTATAGTTTTTTGAAAGTAATCATTTATAAACTAAAATATGGTTTTTATAAATAGGTTCTCAATTTTAATTGCGTTTAGTTTGTTAGAGGGCAGTTTAACGGTATTAGTAATACTACTTTTGTATAGTTTAATTACTAAATTAAAGTTAAAGTATTTTTTAATAAAACTAAAGCTTTAAAAAGCATACTAGCTCTAATTAATAAACTAACTAGTAGCAATAAATTGGCTTATAAAATATATATAAAGTTTAGCTGTGTTATAAAGTGTTTAATAGCATTTAATAAAAGTAATAAGTAAAGGTTGTATTTTTTTTCCTATTTTTAAAAACAATATAATTTTATTTTAAGTTATTATTAATTATAAGCTTTTTTAATATAAAGTTTTTTCCTTAATAGTATAGCTTTATTTAATTATAGTCAAACTTTATTTTAAAAAATTAATTTTATAATACTAGTTTTGCTTTTAATAGCTTAGATTTTAAATAGTTTGTATTATTTTACTTTGTTTTTAAGATAAACTATTTCTTTATAAAAAGTTAAAACTTTATATTAAAATAGTGTATTTCAAATATAAATAGCATATAAAACGTTTAATATAGCGTTATGTTTTTATTGCATTTTTATAGCTTTTTTAAAAACAATTCCGGTTTTAACAATATTAAAAAACAAAAGCTAGTTTTCATTAATTTTTAAATAAGCTTTAAAAATAAACAAAATTAAAATTAATTTAAATATACCTTTAAAATTATTTAAAGCTTTAATAACGAGTTATAAAGTAAAGTTTTTATTAATAATATAAATAAATCCTTATTTAATTATAGTAAATATATACTAAAGTATTATATATACTTATTTAACTTTGTTAATAGCTTAATAAGCTTCAACTAGCATTTTTTAGAGAATATATTAATAATCTTTTCATTATTCTTAAAAACCTTTATTAGGTAAATTGATATTAAAATTATAAAACAAATTAGTCTAAAAACCTTTTGTAAGTATTTATTTAATATTTATAACAAATATTTAAATATTTTTAGGTTTTATTTCTAGTAGATATATAGCTATATAGAATAAAGTAGTAAAACTAATAACTTAAAAGACTAGCTTGCTTTTAAATATAAAACATTTATGATTATTTTATAGTTAAATTTATACTTATTTTAAAAAGTAAGTTAAAATTTTAAAGTAATTAATTATAAGTTTAGTAATAGTAATATACTTTTAATTAGTTTTTTAGCTAGCATTAGTTAACAATTAATATAGTATTGCTAAATGAAAGTATTTAAAGCAACAGTAAATTTAATATAATTTTATTTTAGCAAAACAGAAGTTTTTTTTTAGTTTAGTTTTAAAAAATAAATGTTTTTATTTGTAAATAATAAATATTATATTTTTATTTTTATAAACTATTTTCTTTTAATATTTTTAAATTTAGCGCTAACTAACTTAGCCTTAGGAACTAAAAATAAAATTAAAGTAAAAGTGTTTCAAATATAATATATAGTTAGTTAAACTGTAAATAATTTATATTAATAGCTAAACTAATGCTTTTAATAGTATTTTTATTACTAAAATTAATGAAAACTATATTTAAGTTTTATATAACTTTAATTTAGCAGTTAAAGTATAAATAAACTTTTAGTTAGTAGTTACCTACTATAAAGTAGTTAAAAGTAATAGTATTTTATTGCTTGTTTTAATATTTAGTTTGATAAAAGTTGCTAGAAGTAAAAACTATAAAATTAGGTTTCTTTTTATATTAATAAATATCCTTGCTTGTTAACTGGTAAATGTATATATTGTAAACAAAAAATATACTAGCTTTTTCTAAAAAAACTATTATAGTATAAAATATTAAAACTATTATTAAACCTTTTAATGTTTATATTTTTATAGGTTTTTTAATGTTTTAAGCTATAATAATAAACTGTTATAAAGTAATTTATAATAGCTTTACTTTAAATTCAAATACAATGTTTAAAATGCTGCTTAATATATCATTTAATAGATATATACATATATATATAAACGCTAAAAACTTTAAAAATGAAAGTTTTATAGTATTATTACTAAAACTAGCTTTAGCTTTAAATAACTTAAGCATATTTATTTTAAACTTTTATATATTACAAATCTTTAAATCTATAAATCAAAAAAGCTAGCGTGTAAAGCTATATAAAACTTATAGTAATAAATATAAAGTTTATATAATATATAATAATATAATGATTTTTATAAAATGCAATTTAATAGAATTTAATATAAAGACTTTAGCCTTTATGGTTTTAGTTTAGTTTTAAACACTTTAAAGCTAGTAATACTATCAACTTTTTTAATTTAAAAATATTATTATTTAAATAGTATTATATATATATATATATATTGTTTTTATATGTTTATATTGATTTTTATTTGCCTTTTGAAATTATTCTTTCTTACTATTTATTTATTCTATTAATTGTTTTATATAAATTATAGTAATTAAATTCTTTAATGCTTTTATTTACAATCGCTTTTTTACTTCTGTAATATTATTATTTATAAAATGTTGGCCTTTTAAATAAACCAATTCTTTACATATTTTATTTTGTATATAGTTTTTTAAATCTATTTAATCTTTGAAATATTTCCTTAACAGGTATATTTTATAGCTTTAATTATAGCTTTTTTAAAAAGGTTTGCTGAAGTTAAAATTAATGGTTTTTTCATTTACTATTAATTGAAAACTAATTAAAACCCTATATTATTTCTATATACTTACTAATAGAAAATATTTTTATTTTTATTCTATATTAAAAAGTTAATAATACTACTTTTAACCTTTATTTTACTTCTAAAAATAAATATATACCTTTTTTATATTTATTACTAAGCCTTTTAATATTTATTAAATATTAAATAAATAGGCTTGTAAAATCTTCATTTTATTAGCTAACATTTAAGTTTAATTATATAAAAGACCTTTTAAATTTTATTTTATAATATTAGACTATATTTTTCATATAATACTTTTTTATTTAATTTTAATTTAAAAAAGCCTTAACCTTTTAATTCCCATTTACAATTTGCTATAGCTTTAAAAGAATTATGTAAAAAAAACTGTATAACTTAGCGAATATTTAATTAATAAGTAAATATAGTATATTAAATAATTAATTCCATCATTAGTTTTTCTAAATAAATAATAGCTTTATTTTGCTTAATATAAAAAACTGATAATAAACTAAAACAGTTATTTACTTTTAAAAAATCTTTTATTTATTTATTGTTATAATTTATCCTTTTTATTATCCTTTTTAGTTGTTTTTTAACTTAATTTTAACCTTTTATACTTTTGTTTATTAATCTAAAAAATAGTTTTTTACTTTATTTAATAATAATAACGATATATGTATAAATATTTTTATAATATTCTATAAACTTTTTTAAAGCTAATATTTTATATAATTACTATATAGTAAAAAGGTTAGCCTTTAAATTTATTTTTATATAACTTTTTTTAAAATTTTTTATACAGTTAATTGAAACATTTAAGATTATTTTTAATAAATTTAATCTAATTTAAAAACAAGCTAAACTTTATTAAATATACATTTAATTTAAAAACTTAAATTAATTAAAAGAGCTGAACATAACAGTAAAGTTTTTAAATTAAATTACATCAACGTTTACTTTAATTTATTAACTTTCTCTTTTTACTTTTCCTATATTTCTACTATACTTTAATAATATTTATTATTGTTACTTCTTACTATTTTAATTACAATTTAATTATAATTTTATAGAAAAGGTTTTATGCTAGCTAGCTTGAATTATTAGTTGTTTATTTGCAGCCTTTAATAAGTTATTAAATAGTTATTTAGTAAAGGCCATTTTGTAATCTTAATAGCGCAAGTTAATCTGTTTTTAAGAAACAAAAATTACATTTACTTTTATTTTTATAATACATTGCTAATTAATTAAACCTTTTTTGTAATATAAAAGCAATGTTTTAATTTCTAGTTTTACTTACTAAAATGTTTAGCCTTTATAAATGTTTATTTAAAAAGTCTATAATGTTGAATTAATATTTAATATTTAAGTTAAACTATAAAAATCAATATATTCATTAAGCTATATATTTCAAATTTTATATATTAAAAAGTTAAAAATACCTTTTTATGCCATATAATTTATTTTAAAATTAGAACGCCTGGTTACTAATCTTGAAAATATAATTTCATGTTTTACTTTAATTGATAACATTTTAAAAATATTTCTATTAGCTAACTTTATAAAAATATCTATAAAGCATCATTTTAAACCTAAAAATATTTGTCATTTATATAAATTTATAACCTAATGTTTTTAAGCTTTCTAGCAAAATTATTATAAATATAAAAATTAAAAAATATTTATTAATTAATGTTTAGTAAAAAGTTTAAAAATATTAAATAGTTTAAATATAAAAGGTTGACTATATATTTATTATAAATTTATTTTTTAATTCTAATACTATACTTTAAAGCATTATTTTATATTTTAATAAATTATTTAAAACCGTTAATAAAACGCTTATATTAATTTAACTATGTACATTTAATTTAAAGCGCTTCATAGTTTTTGACTTTTTTAAAACATTATTATATTATTTAAAATACTATATAATATTAAACTTGGTAATATTTTATATATATATAAGCGGTTTATTTTTAGTTACTATATATATAAATTATTTTTAGTATTATAGTTTGATAAGCTTAATTTATTATTTCCTTTACGTTAGCTAAACAATTTAATACTAAATATTGAAAAGTTAATTTGTAATAATTATTATATTTAAAAATAAAAAAGTAATATAAATAATATAAAGTGTTTTATATTAATAAATAGTTTTATATAAGTTTATATATATATATATATATATATATATTTCATTATACACTTTTTGATACCTAAATATAAAAACTTA
This sequence comes from Xylariaceae sp. FL0594, assembly GCA_022385605.1. Taxonomy (NCBI): domain Eukaryota; kingdom Fungi; phylum Ascomycota; class Sordariomycetes; order Xylariales; family Xylariaceae; species Xylariaceae sp. FL0594. The sequence continues at coordinate 19,749 of MU280972.1, forward strand.
GAAAAACCTATATTGTTTTTATTAAATTAATAATATAAAGTATAATTTTTAATCATTACTTACAAGATAAATAATTTAAGCTTTTAAAAGAAATAAATGAATTAATAACTTTACAACTAAAATTAGTTTTATTAACCTTAAAAACAAATACTGTTGATTCTGTATTAAAAGCTTTTATTATAATTGTTAATTAATATATTATTAACTATATTATTGATATACTTTTTTAACTTTCTTATAGTTTCTAACATTTCATACTATAAATGCTATATATATGAAACCTTTTTTTGCTAATTTTATATAATATTTATATAATATTTTAATATTAAATTAACTTTAATAAATTTTTAAAAGCAAGTTTTGTTTTACCTCTATATACTTTAATATATTTTACAACTGCTTGTTAATATAAATATTTTACGTTGTTTAATATTGCGCTTATATAATACAAATAATAATTTTCTAGTTAAGCTTTTATTACTTAATGTTTTTATACTTAAATTCCTATTTTTAGATTTTAGCTTTCCTAGCTTTTAAAAGCTTTTTGTAAAAATATATAAATGTCTTAATATTACTTTTAAACTTATAACCTCTAGCTTTAAATATATATCTTAATTAATTAGTTTAATTTTAATACAACTTATATTTATATTAATATTTTAATTTTCTACAAGGTTATATTACCTTTTCAAAAAGGTTAGCAATCAATAAAGCAACCTTTCTTTAAACTTAATAAAGTAGTATAACAATATGAACTTGTTACATAAAATATAGCTTAAACTAAATATTTGTTGTATTATATTTGTTTTAATTATATGCTTTTAAAAATATTTGTATTATATTAACGTTTTTATAATAAACTTAGGCCTTTTATATTTATATAATTTAATCAAAACATTTTCAAAATACTAAAATATTTATAAATTAGAACATTTTAATTTTATTTAAAGAAACTAATTTATTTATAATAAGAGTATTTTAATTTTTTGAAGTTAAAATAGGTTTAATATTTTATAAATAAGCACGCTAAAGTATTAATTGTAATTTATATATATTAATATATACATTATAGAAGCTTTAAATTGAATAAAAAGGTTTTAAAGTTTAATTTTAAAATAATAATAATATAAAGTATATTAATAAATTTATATTAAAGTTTCAAAGTAATTTTAAATTTAGGTTGAGCAATATAAGCAATAGAACGTTAGAAAGGATAATTAAAGGATAAAAGTCAAAATAATAAAGTTTAAAAACTAATACTTTTATAAAGCGTCATAAATATGTTATTATAAAAAATGTATAATATACTTTTTGTAAAAAATAATTTGAAAACATTAATTAAATAATTATTCAAGAAATATAGTTTTGTTTTATTAATAATAATTTTAAAAGATTTTAATACAAAATAAAATTTACATTATATAATATAATATAATAAGTGTTATTACTTTATTTTAATTATGGTAAAAAGTTTAAAATCTTTATCTAAAATTAAAATTAAATCAAAGGCTATATTAAAGTAATAAGCGTTAATTTCAATTATTGTAATTGAAACTTAGGGGAATCTTTCTTAATAATCTTTTCGATGATTTTTAATATTTCCTTATAGTAACGTATATAAAAACTTTTTCTGGAATTATCAATTAAATTAAAAATATAACCCTTATTAAGAAAATTTAATTTATTTTATTTATTGTAGAATATAATATATCTAATAATTGTTTATAATTATAATTATAATTATAATAATAAAAGAAAATTAAATATATTAATATATTAATAACTATATAATATTTTGTAAACCCTTTTTAAAATAGGTTTATAGTCATTATATTATCATATAATAAACTGGTTTAAGAATTATTTTACATAAGTTTATATTTAGCTTTAAATGTATTTTTAAAGATATATTTTCTACTATAAATATTATTTATATAGAAACTTTCATACTTGCTCTTTATTAAAACTTTTATATTTATCATTTTATTATTATATTTTTAACTGGTATTAAATATTATTTATATCATACTTTACAAAGGCTTATTAAATTTAAAAATTAACAAAACATCGTATTTTATTTAAATTTATTTATTTATAAAGTTTTTAATTTTAATTTTATTTTATTATTTTTAGTTTTATTTTATTTAATTTCGTATTACTTATAATAAAGCTTTATTTCTTACTTATTAATATAAATTTGCTTTTTCTATAATATGTTAATGATTATTTGTTTTACTATATACTATTTAATTTAAGTTATATTTTAACTATTTCCTTGTTTTTTTAACTATTAATTTTTTTTCAAACGTATTTTTATATACCTTAATTTAAGTATTTAGCTATTATTTTTTTTAAATAATAATACTATTAACCTTTTATATTTTTATTTAGAAATAAATTTTTTTGAAACAAGTTTTGATGTATTTATATAACTTTATATTATAAATTTTTAAAATAGCTTAAACTTGAAATTATATATTTAATAGTTTTTAACTAGTTTTAAAGACAAAGCCTTTTATTAAGTTTTTAGTTTTAATATATTATAATATTATGTTTATTTCAATACTTTTTATTATTTAAAGTAAAGTATAAATAATTTAAATAATAGTTTTTAAGCTTACTTTTTACTATTTATATTTTTTAAGCAAAAGCTATATTTTTATGTTTTCTATAATCGTATTTTATTTTCTTTAATTATTATTAAATATAAAAGCTTTAATATTATTTCTAATATTTATATTAATTAATTTGGTGCTAATAATATAGTTTAAATATAGACTGAAAAATATTTAAATTCAATTATACTACCATTATAAGAAAGTAATAACCATAATAATAAACTTTATTTAAATTTTATTAAAACAAAATTATAATATTTGTTTTTATTTGATATAAAGTTTAAAATAAAAATTAAGCTTTTATTATTTTTATATTAATTATTTACTTTTTAAAAATACTTTACTACTTTTTGTATAACCCTTTTAATAAAGTATTTTTAAAATATTATTTTATAATGTAAAAAACTCCAAAAATTTAAAATAGAGTCATTTAGTTATTGTACTGTTTTCGAAATATTACTAAAATTATTATATAAAAATAATATATATGTAATATTCTAACTATATAATATTTTTAACTATAAAAAGTTATATTTGAATAACCTATTAATAATAATAACTTTAAAATAAACAATTATTTATTATTATAATTAAGTAAAATTATTAAATATATATTTATATAGCTTTTTATTATAATATTTTTAAACTTTTACTTTAATGATTTTAGCTAGTTCATAGTTTTATAATTAAAACTTTATTTTTATATATTTTTTATTAATAAACTTTTGTAAATAGTATATAAAACTTATGCGGTCATAAATTTCTAAATAGTTTTATTATTATATATGTATATATATATTATCTTTAATAAACGTTATAATAAGATATTCATTTATACATAAATATATTTTACTTTAATTTTATAAATCTATTAAGTTTAAAAAATAAAAAATGTTTTTGTCTTTTTACTTTAATTTTTTAAACGTTATTACATATTTTATAACTAGATTATTAGCTTTTAATTGTTACGTAGAGTATTTATATATCTAATAAATATTGTTAGTTTATTTTTTAGTTTAAAATTTATATAACTTTTTTAAATTATAATTAATTTTATTAGCAAATAAATTTATATATATATTATACTTTAATACTTTTTTAATATGTTATTAAGCTTAATAATAAGCTCTATATATATCATTAATGATTAAATAGTAACATTTTAAATCTTTAATATATTTTTATAAATATAAATATATAATCATATAATAGCAGTTTTATAATATTTTTAAAGTTTTTTTATAAATATTTTATATAATTTCTTTTGGAAAGCTTTAATCCAAAAATAGTATATTTTTAAATCTTTATTTTTAATATTAATTATAAAGTTATTATAGTTTAAATAAAAAATATACTGTTATATATTAAGCTAGCGAGTACTAACCTGTTAAAAAGGTATGTATATACCTTTTTTACTATAAGGAAAGAGTATATAACTATAATCTTTAGCCGTATCAAAAGGCTACTATTTAGCTAATTATATATATATATACTTTATAGTTTCCTTTTTACCCTTTTAAGCTAAATTATATATAGTGTTGCTTTTAAACAGTTTAGCATTCGCCTTTCATATATAATATAGCTTTACTTAAATATTTAGTTATAAAAAAATAGTCAATATAATAGAGTATAAAAGTTCAAATACTAATACAAAACAATTGTAATAGCTGCTTAAATAGCTTAAAGCTTAAATAGCTATAAACTGGTACAGAAGCTCTACTAATTTAGCAGCAACATTTAAATAGTAAATTAGCTTTATATTTATATTATAGAATAAAGCTATTATATAGCTTAAACAATAATTTAATACTTTTTATATAAAAACGCTATTTATTAGCATTATAATATTTTTTATCGACTAAGCTTAAATATAAAAAGAATAAGCAAAGTAAAAACAATATATATATAATAGCTTATTGTTTAAAAAAGCTGCTTAACTAGCTAAAAAGGTTTAATAACAACTAAAGCTAATGTTTAATATAGGTTACTACTTTACAATATAAGTTTAAAATAAATATAAAATTTAATAGCAATTAGAATGATTAGTTCTATAAAATTAACAAGCTATTTAAAACTAGTATATAACCTACTTCTATGCTTTTCTATACAAAAAAGTTAAAAGAATATAATCTAAAATATTTTTTTAAAAATTTATATGCTTACTACTATAATATTAACGTACACTATACTACAATATAAAAGCTGCTTACTTTTAAATAAAGACTTAAACCTCCTTTTAAAAAATTTTTATCTATATAAAAAAACCTTTATAAATATAAATAGTATGCTGTAAAAAATAGTATTAAGCTTACTGTTGTTTAAAAAAGTTTTAAATTTAAAGCATTATAATATGCTTATTATTAAATACTTACTAGAAAAATAGTTATAGTATACATAAAAGTTATAAAAGTAGCTAGTAAGCTAAAAAAAGAATTAAAACAACTTAATTTTAGCGTACATATAATTTTTAGATTAATATTATTTACTTTTTATTATTATTATTAGTAAAGTAATATTTTGGTAATGTTTACAATAAAATAAAGTAGTTAAATTAACCCTGTTTATATAAATTTGAATAGACCTTATAAGCTACCTTTTATATATTAAAACCATTTTTTAAAAAAGCTATATAAATATAATAAAATGTTTAAAGGCTATAAATAAAAATGGCAAATGCTTTAAATGCAGTTTAAACAGCTATATAATATATAACTATAACTAATTGCTTGCTAAAGCATTAAGCTATACTAGCATTTAAACTATTTTTATTTAAAAAATAAAAATAAATGAAAAAGAAAAAAATATCTCGCGTTTTTTAAAGTTATAAAAACCCTAAATTAAAAGCAAGTTGTTTTAAAATTAAAAACTATATAGCTTATAAAAAACTTTACTTTTATAATAAATATTATAATTAATTAAATAATAATTTTCTATATGATAATAAATGATAGTTATAACTATATCGTAATAGTAAATAGGTTATAAACCTATTACTTTTTGCTAAAGTATATTTTAATTATACTATGAGTGTTAAAAAGACAATACTGTTTAATATAGTAAAAGAGTAAAGGCATTTTTTTAAAGTAGTTTATTTTAGAACAAATATTAATAGTTTTAAATAAAAGCTGCTTAATTAAATTATTATAAGCTATAATTACATATAATATAATATTGAGCAAACTTTATATAAAAAATAAAAAGTTATTTATATAGCTTATAAACATTATATTAGTATAAAAAAGTAAAAAGTAAAAACATTTTAAACAACCTTTGTATTTTTCATAAAAGTAATCAAATAAATCAAAAATGCTGAAAAACCAAATAAACAATTTTTAATATAAAATTAAAGCGTAGATACTTTTTAAAAGTAACTATAGTAAAAGCTTTTATATTTTTAATAGTAAATATATATAAAGTACCTAAAGGGGGAAAGCCGGTTTTAAAATACTCTAGTTCCAGTATGTCGACAGTTTGTTTTATGCATGCCAGGGGGTTATATGGTCTGGAGGTTCGAACACAGTACTAGCAGAAAACGCTAGTTTTAACATTTTTAAAACTTACAATGTTGGCTTGTAAACCATGTTGCGCAATAACATACTGTTAAAACTCTGTTGACAGAATGTTGGCAGAATGTTACTGCAATACAGGAAGGTGTATTTGAATTTGTGTTATAAAATGCAAGGGCGAAGAAGTTTTACAGGGCAAACTAGAAATGGCCTTCTGTATATAGAATGTAGTTTATTTAACTGCGTAATAATATGCATGCAACAGGGTGTTGAGAATCTGGCTTTATAGCCTTAACACGTAGAGTCCTAACACTCTGTTAAAAAGGGGGGGTCTTTTCTATAGGTACTTATAGTATTTAAATTTATAATTATTAACAAAAAATTAGCAATCATAAAAACTTAAAATATTTAATAATAATAAAAAGCTTAGAAAAAAGTAACGTTGTTAAATTTATTTTTTTGCTTTAAATTTTCAACTAGCTATATAAAAAATATAAATAATTATAATCTAAAGATTCTTTTTAGAAAAGCAAAATATACTAGAATAACACAGTAAAAAAGTAACTATAAATTTTACACTTTTAAACTCTAAATAGTTAGCTTTTAAATTAAAAAAGTAGTAATACTAGCGCTAATAGCTATAAAGTTAAATTTTAAAAGTTTAACTTTTTAATAACGCTTAAATTTTTGTTGTAAAAACTTATAAAAAGGTAAAACATTGTTTCAAAGCAAAATGAAACGTATTTGCTAGTAAAAAAAGCTATATATTAAAGAAATGTATGATTTTAAACTTAATTAAATATAATAAAAGGCTTTCAAACATTACTATGATAAACTATAAATTACAACCAAATAGTATTTTATAGTATGAAAACTAGTTTAATAAATAACTATTATAATATTAAAATAGTAAGCTACTTAAATTAAGTGTTTATAATTAATTATATATTAAACATTACTTTTAGCTAAAATATATTATATAACATAGCTATTTCATAATCTCTATAATATATATATAATAATTCTTATATAAAACTAAAAAAGCAAAGTTTTTAGGTTTTATTTATTTTAAAGTAGTTTAAAAATTATTTTAAATAATTTAAACTTTAACTGCTTATATTAAGGCCAGATAAACTTTTATTTTTAATAGTTATTATAAGTAAACTAAGTAAAACGTTAGTATTAAAAGCTATAAAATAATATAAATATATAAAAGGTTGCATTACTAGGGTTATTACAAGGTAATCAACTAGTAATCTTAAAAAGTAGTATTAAAAGTAAACTTCTATTTAAAAATCTAGTATATAAAAACTAGCTAGTTATATTAGTTACTAAAAAAATAACAGTTCTTTAGTAGCAAAGACAATAAAAAATAGAGGCTTTAAAAGTGGTTATATACTTAAATATATGACCTATTAAACTGTTCCCTTTTTAATAGCTGTTAGTTTTTAATTAATTATAGTTATAAGTTATTTATTATTAGGATATACAGCTACCCTATATATTTATAATTGATGTATAACTTTATATACCTATTTTTATAATTAGTTAAAAAGCTATTGCTAATTAAGCTTAATTATATTATTTATTTTAGCTTTTTTATTTATTAATTATAAAGCTAGTAATCATCAGGATTTTATATTTAAATTAGTACTAAGTTTTTTAATTACTTTATAATATAACTTTTTATTTTTTACGCTTTTATTTCCTTTACATTTTTCTTATTTATTGCTAATTAGTTTTTATACTTTTACCAACTATTTTACTATTTATTTTTAATTAATTTTTCCTTTTTCATTAACTTTATTATAGCTATTATTTATAATACTATCTTATATAATTTATTTGCTAAAAGGTTTTAGTTCAATATAGCTGCTAATTAAAAGCATTTTAACTGCTATTTATTTAATAAATTTAACGCTTTAAATAGCAATGCTAAAATAATAGTAATTAAAACTTGAGCTTTTTATAAAGGCTATATTACCAAATATTATTTAAATAGTTTTTCTTATTGCTTTTTATATATAGTTTAATTGCTATAGCACTAAATATATTATATATATATAATTATTATGTTTGCTAAACTATAAATATGTTTATTAATATATCAGCAAGTGTTTAAATAATTAACTACTCTTAAAATTTTTACATTTTATATTCTACTGCTTAGTATATTATTTACTATTAAATAATAACTTAAACTTTTATTAAAAACGCTTAAAAATAATTACTAAAAAGTATATCTTTACTATTATTTCTAAAACCAGTTATTATATTTAATAGCTGAAAACTATATACTTTTTATTTTGTTATACTAGTAACTTTAAAATATTTACTATTATAAAAATTGCTGTTTATAATATTAATAGCGTTAAAGTAGCTAAGCTATAATCTAATTATTGCTTACTTTATATTAGTTCAAATACTTTTACTATAAATAAATTTCTTGTTAATATATTGCTTGTTTTTTAATAACGCTATAGTTAATTTAATAAATAAAACATTTTTTAATGTTAGCACTTGTAATATTATTAATAATGCTGCTTTTAAATATAAATATAATTTAACAATTTTTGAATAACAACATTTTTATTACTACTTATTATTTTTTAATTAGCTTTATTAAGCTTCAATAACTAGCAATTTATAATTTAAAAAGGTTAGCTAAGTTTTCTTTAAAATTAAATCTAATAGCTCAGCTGTTTAACTAAGCTTTTAATTAGGAATAAAGTAGCAAATATATTAATGATTTAAGCTTTTAATATCAATAATATTTCTGCTTGCTGCTATTATATAAATCTTCTAAATTTTAGAAGGTTTAATTATAATGTTTAATTATTTTTTTGCTAAATAGTTACTGCTTATTAAATAAAATTTTAAAAGTTTTATTGTTTTTATTTTATTTTTATTCTAGTTTTTAATTTTTGTTTTTTTGCTAATAATATTTATTGCTAAAATTATAGCATTTTTTAAAAAATTTTATAAATTAAAGTAGTATTAGTATTTCTTTTTAATTTTTTGTTTATTTTTGTAACTATAAACTAATTAAATAACTATAAAACTAAAAGTTTGCTATTTCTTTTTATAACTATATAGTTAACTTAATATATATTTTTTAAAACTATTATTCACAGCTTGCTAATAATATTATTTAAGCTTTATTTTAATTTTAATAATAACGCTTTCCTCTTTTTATATTTTTAACTAACTCTTTAGCGCTAGCTAAATATTTAACTAGTTTTTAAATATTATACTTTATAAGCTAGCCTGTTACTTAACTAAATATTTATACTAACATTTATTTTTATAATAGGAAACTATATTTTAATATACTAATTTTTATTTATTTTTTTAAATTAAATAGATTTGACTTTTTAATAACCTTTCCACAATTAAGCTATAGTTTGAATAATAATATACAAGAAATCATGAACGTTTTAATATTTAGCTAATAATTTAACATGATATACTAAATAGCTAATCTTTAATACTTTAATTTTAATATAAATTAGTAATAGTTTTTGCTTTACTTCAAATTAAAAAACATTTTTAATAAGCCAATATAATTGTTTACTAAAAACTTTTTTTGTTTTTCACCTTTATTATAACTTCTTTATATTGGTTTTATTGCTTTTTTAACATTCATAAAATGCTTAGCGAACTATATCTATATGGTATAGCTATTTTTCATTTTTTATACTTTATTTATATTTTTTATAAGATATATTTATATAGTCCTTTAAATAAAAAGATTCTTTAGTAATAGTATATTAGCTATTATTGTAAACAGACTTAACTTTGAGCAATACTTTTACTTTCTTTATTAAATAGTTTATAATATATATTTATAAATACCTTTTTTAGTTTTGTTCTTTATTTATAAATACTATATAATAAATAGTTAACATTTAATTTTCCTTTTTATTATAAAGTTTATTTTAATAATTTATAATACTTTTTAATAAACTAAATTCGCATTTTCTTTCTTATATAGTATAGTGTCACAACCCAACAACGATAGCCAACGAATTCAGCCCGGAGGGGTAGAAGGACTCATGCGACCCGATGGCAGGCCGCAAACCAGTAAAAGACATAACGCGATACACGCATTGAGCGTATCGGGTTAACAAGACAAGATCACGTGATCAAGGCTCATGGGCTCACGGTGAGCCAGGGAGCAACACATTCATTGAGGGAAGGAAACCAGTATATATTGCATCATGTATCTACTAGCTATAGTCTTTCCTTCACTCAGTATTTAACTTAAGGATATACCTAGTTCTTGGAATCTAAGTATATTGGGAACCATTCCCTAGCAATCCCTATTGTGCCTATCGTCTAAGTGCCCGTTGAAGCCTTCACTTGTTTTAACCCTCAGGAATTAGCAAACCTGCATTTCCCACTGGCCCAGTGTTAGTTGGATTGTTACATATAGCTGCTAGTTTTGCTATTTTAAAAGTTTTTTAATTAGTATAAAGAAAGCTATTTTTTTAAACTAGTTAAAAATTACTAAAATTGTATCATATAGTTAATTATTGCTTATATTATATGATAATAGCGTAACAATAAAGTTTATACTTATTTTTATCATAGTTATTTCAATAATATTGATATTTATAGTTTATCAACAGGTTTATATTTAAATACTTTTATTTCTTTATATTATAAACAGGTAGCAAAATATATTTATAAACATTATGCTTTGGTCCTTTTTGATAAAACCTATAGTATAATAATTTAGCTGTTTTATCTTATCTTATATGCTCTACTTTAAATTTATTTTGATATTAGTAAATTAATTATTTATTTATAAAAGTATAGCAATTTTTTTTAAATTGCTTATATAGTACTTTTTATACATACTAGCATAGCAGCAAGCAATTTTAGTTAATTTAATAAGTATTAAGTTTTCAACTTATAGTTTTTAAACTATTTCGTAAAATTAATGAAATGCTTTTATTTTAAATATTATTTTGCTTTTAGCTAGCTTTTTTATTATAAAATATATTAGTCATAAAAAATAGCTTTAATACTTTTATCATAATAAACTTTTAACTAATTAGCTTTTTATTTCATAAACTTAATAATAACTGCAGTTTATACTACATAAAGTTTATAGTTAAGCATATATACTAGTACTCATTACTTTTTTAAAAAGGCTATTTATAACTCTATAGCAAAAAGTTAGCATTAGCTAGCTTTTAATATTTGCTGCTATTTTTACTATTTTTAAATACTTTATTAAATAGTTATATAATAAAGTCTTTTTAGCTGCTTTAATATTTTAAATGAGCGCTTTTCTTCCGTTTTAAATAATATAAGTTCACAATTTTTTTATTATACTTTTTATAAAAGCTTACTAACTAGTTAAAGTGTTTGTTAATATAAAAATTATATTTTTATATTTAAATTCACTAGCTGTATAGTTTAGCTTTTGTATCAATTTATTTATAAAGTTTAGAAATTTATCTTATATTTAATACAAATTAAATTATAAGAATTAGTATATTTATTAAACTAGCTACTTTTAAAATTTATATATTAAAAATGTAATAATGCTTTTTAATACTATATAATCTATTTATATAATAAAAAGCTCATTCATACTTTTTAACTATAGTTAACAGCTTTTGCTATTTTATTGCTTATTAAGTTTTGATTATAATAAGCTTTATAACTAGTATATAATTAGCTGCTATTAACTATGAACTAGCTAAAGTAAAATTTTGAATATTGCTTTAGCAAATATATTTGTTTTTAATTATATTTTTCATAAATAGTTTTAACATAAATATAGTTATAGAAATAAAAGCCTTTTATATTTTTTAATATCCTTTTTTTACTTTAACTTTTAAATAAAGCCATTATTAGCGCAGCAATATATAAATATTAAGCAATAAACCTTTAATAAATGTTTATAAAATTTTCAAAAGCTTAAATACTATAAATTAACTACAATATTTTTTATTTTTTAATAGTAACTATTTGCTATAGGTTTATTTTTACTTTTTAATATTAATAATATAGCTTAAAAACTTAATTTCTATTTTAAAAAACTTATATTTAAGAAGTTTAATAAGTTGTCTATACTCTTTAGCTATTTATAAATTAGTTGAAAATACTTTTTATAGTTTGTTATATATTTTTTTTAAAAACTATAATATTATTTAAATAAGCATAAATATAATTTTCTACTTTTGCTAATGCTTTATATATACAAGCTTTAAAAAGTATTAAAGTATTAGTTAAGCCAAATAGTATAATTACATATTTAAAGTAGCTATACTATATTTTAAAAGCAGTCTCCTATTAATTGGTTTTTATAATTTATTTTTAATAATATACTTTTAATAAATTTAGCTTGCTAATACCTTTATATCAAATAGCTAATTTAATACTTTAAATATTAAAAGTAAAAAAGAATAGTTTTAATAATTACTTTATGAAAGCTTTAAGAATCAATATAAAGGTATAACATTTAATTTCTTTAAATGTAAACAGTATAAAGGCTTTTATATTAGCTTTTAATTGGCAAATTGTTTTATAACCAAGTTTTACAAAAAATAATTGGTTATTTAATATTTTAAACTATATTTTTAAAGGTAAATATCTAGGTTTAAATAATACCTTTGCCTTTTTTACTATATTAATTATATAAACTGCTGTTTTTAATATTAACAGCTTTTTTGCTGCCTATTTCAAGTATAAATAGTAAAAGCTTTTAAAGCATATAAATAAATTAATTGCTTTATAGTTTAAATTATCTTTATTAATTTTAAAGAATAAAGTGTTTTTTACCGTTATATTAATAAAGTCTATAATAAACAATAATATACTAATAACTATTTTATTAGCAAATTGTTTTAAATTTGTTTTTTATAGTTATTAAAATATTATACTATGAAAGCAATATTTATAAAAATACTTACTTAAACTATTTTTAGTTTTAATAATAAAAATTTAAATGTATTTAATTTTTTGCGCATTATATAAAAAATTTTAAAAAATAATTTACTATAAACGTTAACTATTTAAAAAGTAATTTTATATATGTTATAATATTATCATAAATTGCTACCTAATCTTATTAATTTAAAAATCAAAATAGCTACTTTATATATTTTTTATACTAAGTTTTTATATATAGTATTTATTTAAGCTTTCATATTTATATTTAACTTTTATGTAGGGGCTATTAATATTTAAAAAGTATTATTTTAAAAGAGTTTGTTTAGCTTAAACGTTTAATATACTTTTGCTAAAATAAACTAAATATAATATTTTACTTTAGCTCAGCTTTATTTATTTTAAATTTAACTAAGTTATTTAAATATTTTCGACTATTCGCTGCTTATTTAACTATTAGCTTTAAACTGCCTTTTTTTTTTAGATTACTATAATAATTAGCTATAGAATAACTAACTTTACTATAATTATAGCACAACTTAGTCTTTTTATTAATATATACTAATTTATTTTTATTATTTTTATTTAGCAATTGCTTGCTTTTTTAATATATTTTTAAAATTGGCTTATATTTAAATTATTTATTCCTTTTGCTTTTTTCGAAAAAGCTATTACTGCAACTTTTTTTATTTAACTAATTTTTCATTATTACTTTATTATATGCTTTACTATTTTTTTACGTTATAAAACATAGTAATAGCGTTTTATAGCACCATTTGCGATTTAATTAATACTTTTAAATTTAAATTAAAGTTTATATTAGTAGTTAAATGCTAGTTAGCTATTGGTTTTTATATTAAATAGCGCTTTTACGCTTTTATATTAATACTTGCTATTTAAAAAAAGGGTTTCTTAAAAGCAACTTTATAGCTTATTTTATATAACTTTTTATAAAATATTTATTTAAACAGCTTTAAATTAACGGTTTTATACTAAATAAACTTTTAGAAGTATTTAAATTATAATATAGTATAATATAATTACTAATCAGTTTAAAATATTGAACTTTGCTTAAATTAATAATTAAGTAATTTAAATGGTATTTCTTTCATTAAGCTTTTACTAATTGCTTTTTATAATAAAGTTTTAATTTTTCATTTTAGCTATAATAGCTTTTTACTTAAAGTTTTTATAGTTATATATAAAAGCTTTAATATTATTTTTAAACTTATTGCTTTTAGCTTTTAACATTTCTATTAACTAATTATTTTAGTTTAGCAAAGTTTATATTTATACTAGCTTTTTTCCTATATAAAAGCTTTAATATTATTTTTAAACTTATTGCTTTTAGCTTTTAACATTTTTATTAACTAATTGTTTTAGTTTAGCAAAGGTTATATTTATACTAGCTTTTTTTCTATATAATTGCAATACTTTTATGAAAAAGTGAATAGCTTTGAAAATAATCTTTGCTTTACTTTACTAAAGTAATATAAAAGTAAAGTTCTATTATTTAAAATATAGTTTAAATTAAAGGTCTTGCTTGCTTTTAAATATTTTAACTATATATTTTAAAATTTAAAGTAATTTTTTATTAATTATTTCTTTATTAACTTTAATAATAAAGGTTTATTATAAGTTGTTAGTTTTTAAAATCTTATTATTAGTTGTATATAAGGTTTGCTTTTAGTAAGCGCTTGTTTTTTAGTTGCTAACTCTATATTTTACTTAAATTTTTTATTTTTTAATTACTACATCATAATTATAAACAACTAAAAGTAAAAAAGTATAAAAGGTTGCATTATTAAAGTTCATTTTAAAGTTAAAAACTAGTCACTTTAAAAAGTAGTATTAAAAGTTGAATTTTACTTAAAGATTTAGTATATAAAAACAAGCTAGTTATATTGGTTGCTAAAAGATTAGGAATTTTTTAGTAGCAAAAAAAGGCTTTAAAGGTACCTAGGTATCTATGTATATACGTTATTATATTTTATATAATATAACTAAGCTTTAAATTAATGAAAAGCTTATAAAAGCAAATTATAACTTTAGTAACTATTAATTATTTATATACTTTAAAATAGCTAATTAGTTAGTCTTATACTTTTGATATTTAATAGTGTCAAAAAGGCTATTAAACAATATATACAAGAACTATAAAGTTCTTAAATAAAATATATAAGTAACTTATTAACTTATATTTATAATTAATATATTTAACGTTAAATATATCCCTTTGCTTCTAGTTTTAGCGTTAACATCCTTGAATACTTAATGGTCTTTACTAGTTACTAATTAAAAAAACATATATAGGTAATATAAGCAGTTATGCAAAAGTGTAATAGCAAATAAGTGGTTAATAAAGTAAAGATAAGTAGCTAAACGTATCCTTAGTACTTTATCCTTCCGCAAAATAATGTGGAAGCTTAGGTATTTTTTAAAAAGATCTTGATATTAGTCTAGATCCTTGCTTTAAAAGAATATATAGGGGGTCAACGCTAAAGCTAAAAGCAAAGAGATAGTAAGTACGTTAAGCTAAAAAGTATATTAACAGCAAAATTATATTAATATAAAAATTTTTAAAAACTATAAATAAGCTAAATAATGTATTAGAAAAACGTAAAGTAGCGCTAAAACAAAAACAATTATACAACTTCATCTATTAATAAAAGTATTTATAATAGTAAAAAAATAATAGCTTTAAAACTAAAAACAAGCAAGCAGCGTTTAAAGTATATATAAACGCTTAGCTTTTACTAGTATTAACAGTTAAAAAAATTAGCAATTGTAAAAGGCTAAGACTAAACAGCTTATAAAAATGCTGTTTAAATTTAGCTTAAAACACGAGAAAAACTATAAATTATATATATAAGCAGCTAAGTAGTAGTTTTTTAAAAGCTAAAAAGGTTAGTTATATACTTTTTTGATAAGTTAGTGCTTGCTAGCTTAACCTATAATATACCCTTTTTAGCCTTTTTAGCTTGTTTACTATTGCTAATAAAGTTTTGTTTTATATTTGCTTGGTTTTCTTTCTCATTTTTACTGCTTTGCTTTATTTATTTAAAGGCTTTGTTTTGCAGGTTTTTTTTAATATCTTTTTTTAAACACTGTTATAAATTTCTTTTGTTTACTGCGCTGCCAACTTTTTGCTTTAAAGCACAATATTTTATATCTTGTTTTTTATACTTTGCTTAATAGCTTTGCTGCTTTTGTCGCTAATATTAATAAAAGTAAAGCGTTTATACATTTTTAAAGAAGCGCATGCTTTTTTTAGTTTTAAAGCAATTACTAAACTTTTTTAGCTATTATACCTATTTTTATTAGCAAATAAACTTTTCTAATTTTTTTTGCTTTAGTACTATTTTAACTTTTGTTTGTTTAATACATTATTTGGCTTATTAGTAGCTTTTAACCCTTTTATTAAAACTTTAATAATAAGAGTTTATTTTATATATTAATATAACTTTAAATTTAATATACTATTTAATTTAAACTATTTACTACTTCTTTATTTTTATATACTAGATATAAATATAAATAAGTAAATTATTTATATCTTTTACTTAAAAAATTTATAGTATTTATATACACTTTTTAAATAGCTTTTTCAACTACTAAATATAAAAAGTATATAATTGACTACTATAATATTTAAAAGTGAATAATTTTTTAAAAGCTCATAAGTTTATTATTTACTTTATATATATTCATTGCTAATAAAGTATAGTTTATATTATTTAAAAAGTAAAATATTTTAATTAAGCTTATTCTTTGCTTAATTATAATCTTATAGCAATGCTGCTATAATGCTGCTGGTACTGCTAATAGTATTTTATTTACTTTTTGTACTTTTTAATCATTAATAAAAAAGCGCGCTTCTATAGCTAAAACGCTAATAATATAGTATATATTTCTAATAATTTAAATGCATTGCCTTTTTACCCTTTTAATATAATATTATTAATTATAACAAGCTTGCTTTTTAAATGTTATAAAATGCTATAAATAGTTTATTAGCTGCTTTTTGGTTATTTATTGGCTGCTTTAACGCTATTTATTTAAAGTTGCATTTTTCATAGTTTGCTTATTAGTTTTGTTAAGTTTTTTATATAATAATAATAATTTTTTATTAATTTTATAAACTACTTTAATATATATTGCCCCTTTTATAGCTATATATTAATAACTATTTTAGCTATTACTAGTTATTAGTTTATTATAAATATTACTATTTTTATATCTACCTTTAAACTATTTAAAAGCAACAGTATTTACTAAATATTTTATTAGTTTTTATATAAGTTATTAGATACTTTTTTACTTTATTGAAACTTTATAGTATATAAAACTGCTTTTATTTTATTCTACTTAATTTTGGCTTAAAAACTATATTTTATTTTAAATTTATTATTTTTAAAAATAATAGCTAGCAAGTGTCTATTTAAGCGTTATAAAATAAAAGTAAATTACTTGCTACTTTTTAAATAAAGTTTATATAAAAGTTCAAATATAGTATACTAAAGCTAACTATTTTTATTACTTTATATTTTAATTATAAATACACAAATTTTTAATAGCTAGTTAGTTCATATATTTTTTAAATTAAGCTATATTTCATTGCCAGTTTAATATTTATTAAATAAAAAATAGCCTTTGTTAGTATAGTTTTCTTATTTTTAGTTTATTATAAATATTATAGTATAACTACCCTTTTCAACTATATAAAAACTCTTAATATAACTTTTTATAAATGCTTTTTAGTTTAATACTAAAATAAAGCTATTTATAATTAGTTTAATAAAGTTTATATAATAGCTATATATTATAAAAATTAAATTTATACTAGTAACTAATAACATTTTATTATTAATTACTATTATCGTACTAAACAGTAACTATCTTTAATTATACTAATAAATATATAAAAAGTGCAAATATAAGCTTATAATTTTTAATTTAGTTGTTTAATTATACTATTTATTTAAAAGTAAAACGCTATACTTAAGCACTGCTTAATATTTATTTGCTTATATAGCTATTTTTAAAATCTTTTTTTAGTTAAAGCTTTTATTGCTAATAATAATAATAATAAAGCTATTATACTTTTAACAGCTGCTGTTAAACTATTTAATATATACTTTTATATTTGTTATTACTATAGCTTTTAATAATATCCTTTTACTTAAATTATTTATAATAACTGTTAAAAACAAATGGTTATTTAGCTTTAATGTAAGTAAATTAATAGAAAAGTCAATTGAAATAGGTAAAAAGCAAAAAAAAGCCTTGCGTTTTTTGCTTTTATATAATTGTCTTTTTAAAAATATTGCAGTTATTATAAATAAAACTGCTATATTATATAATATATTTTTAGCTAAGAATCTTTTTATATCTAGTTAATTATAAATTTTTAGCTTAAGTAGCTTACTATGTTAATATTATAATAGTTTAATATAAAACGAATTTAAAGCAGCTTTTAATTGAATATTTAAATATAATTTTGATATTGTAAAATGTTATTTTTTAAGTATATAATAGTAACGTTTAAAAGGGTTTTATTATACTTAATTAAATTTAAAAACTTATATTTTATAATATATAGCTTTTACTACTAATATATAGTTTTTACTTCACTTTAAAGCTATATTTTTTATTTGTTTTTATAATAAAAAACTTAAGTACTATTAAAGAAGCTAAAAATTTTAAAGTTTAACTTTTTATAGCTATTAATATTAATACTACTGGTTTTTTAGCTTTAAAGCTAACTATTTAAAGTATTAAAAAATACACTTTTTAATAACTTTTTTATTCTACTTCTTTAATATATTTTACTTTTTTAAGGCATTTAGCTATATACTTTTAATACTTTTTTATAGCTAATTTGATACTGGTGAATAGTAGAATTTAACTTAATAAGCTTGCTTTTTATAAGGGTTTTATTATTATAAAGTATTTTAAATTTTTATAATTAATTATTATTTAAAATAAGCTTGCTATATTTCTAAGCAGCTTATTATGAAGAGCATTTTTTATTATAAATATAATAGATACTTTCTATAGCTATAAGTTAATATAAATAATAAGTTACTAGCTAAAGTATACCTTTTTTGTTATATTATAATAAATACTTTTTTATAGCAGCTTTTAAATCATTTTAACTTTAATACTATATTTGTTTATAACAGTTTATTAAGCTAATACTAAGTTAGTATAAAAACGTATTTATGCTTTTTAAAGTTTAAACGCTGTTTATTAGTTGCTAATAGTTAGGTTTATTAATAGCTTTGAAATATTAAAATAGTTATTCATAAACTAATAATAAAAGTTAGCAAAGTTTAAAAAGCTTTTTACTTTTAATAGCTTTTACTTTTTTAAATTTTATATTATTGCTAAAATTTACTTTAATAATGTACTTAAAGTATTTAGTTTTAATAACTATAAATCTATATTTATTAATATTAAAGTATAGGCTTGCTACGCTTAAGCTTCTTAAGACTTATTTAGTTTTTTATATAGTTTTATATTACTCTTAAGTTATATTAGTATATTATTAAAAAATACTAAAACAAATATATTAAAGTATATATATGTATATGTAGTATTGTTTTTTTTTTTTTTTTTTTCTCATTACACGCATGGAGCCCTAGGGGCTATGGCGTGGTACCTAAGCTAAAGCTACGTACGTAGGAATTCTTCTAA